>PVIR01043061.1:0-11935 GCA_004026965.1 Petromus typicus | reverse complement strand
CCGGTAACCACATAACAATACTGGGTGTGGAGACTCACCCCAGCGGCAACCAGTACCACATACCACAGTGCCGGGCGTGGTGGCTCACGCCTGTCATCCCAGCACTCGGGAGGCAGAGGCAGGAGGATTGCTGTGATGTGAGTTGGAGGCTGAGCTCAGGGCCAGCCTGAACCACAAAGCGAGACCCTGTCTCAAAAAAAAAAAAAAAAAAACAAAAAAACAAAAACAAAAAAAACCATCTTAAGCAGAAAGTAAGTAAATGCTAACAAGGCAATTAATAAAATGTTACAGAGTACATCAAGTATTCTATGAGCCAGCCTGAAAGGTTCTTACTGAACAAGTCTAGAGAAATTTGAGCAAGAAAAAAATAAAAATATCATGATATAAAAACTCAAAAGAGTATCAGTATATATGATTCATATTCACACAAAAACATTGTATGTAAATGGAGAGAAGGGTCAATCCCATTGCAAGAAATCTATGTGATCCCTTCTGGTGCTCTCCCCTGGCAGGAAGTGGCATATGGCGTCTTTCCCCACATGCTCTGGTCCCCACCTAATTATGGGTTGTGTGCAATGCAAACATCCAAAGAGATCCATGTGAAAGGGAGAAGTCACCAACTTCTTTATACTGGAAAGTGCTGGTAAATAGCACTTCCACCGAGTGGCCAAGTTTAATGCTGCTGTTAGTAAGACATGTTGGTATCACATAATTAGTCCTTGCCAGGGTGATCGGAGGAAGACCTTTCCCCATACTTTGGTCATGAGGAAACATTAGACAAATCTTGCTGAGGAATTTCCTGTAAAATGCTTAACTAATACTTTTCAAAGTTGTCAGAATCATAAAAGCAGGAAACTAAGAAACTGTCATAGATTGAAAATATTCTTGAAAAATTATAATGTATAGTGCACAAGACTGAATGACAGAAAAAGGATATTGATGGAGAGATTATTAAAATTCAAATCAACTTTGTAGTGTTGTATCATAAAAATGATAATTTATCTTTGATAAATGCACTGTCATTATGCTAGATGTTTATACAGAAGAAGCTGGATGAAATGTGTTATATTTAATGTCAAATTTGTAGAAATCTAAAAATTTATTTTAGAATTAAATACATATTAATTATCTTAGAATAAAATGATAACTTATCTCATTTTTTCGTAGTCTGATATATTCACACACGTTTTCCAATATAATCTAGAATTTGAGCATGAACACAGCTTCGCAGTGAGTTAGCATCTCCTTTTGTATTCTAAGAACAGTGGCATTCAAAATTGACAGAGAAAAAAGTACAGAATTGAGCAAGTGTCATTTTTAAAGCTTGAACCAAGCATTTGCTAACAAAGTGTGCGATATGATGTCTTGTGTTCCCAATGTTCCTTATCGGGAGATGCCTTTGGGACACTGAACTATAGGTACAACCTACTGACTACCTTAACGTTTTTTCTCTGATTGATGGTTTGATAAAATAAAATAAATGTCTCGCTAATGTCATACTGACTGATATTTCACATTTTCAAAGAGACAGCATTTCCATATTACAGATTGAGACAACTGAATATGTGGGGTTTTTTATTCCATACCATGTTACAAACCTTGAAGTGTTCAGAACTTTATTTCAGAGAAACTCTTCAACATGATCCAGATGTGATATGCTGCAGCCACAACCCTGAGCAGATAACACCCTGTGAAGATGATTTCCCAGGAGATTTCAAGAACCCTATCTTTTTCCCCTGGTGAGGCTTGTAAAGAAGACAAGCCAACCTGTGGACATTAGGGGAGGCATTCAGGGTAGATCCTTCTGTACTGGAAGATTCAAGACTGTCCTTTAATTACATGAGCTTTGTTATCCGTATCTCTGATTAAAGTGAAAAATTGTACAAAACAAGAACCAAAGTTTCTAAGAAGTGCTACTTATTCTTACTTTCTATTTTTTCCAATTTCCCATAAAGCAGTGGAAAACATGTTGGAAAAGACTGAACTCTGTAAAAGTTCAAAACGTTTACATCTCCTGGAGCCATGCTACTGCACCCGGTAGCTCGGTTCATTGGCAGTTTCCGGTTCAGCTTCCCAGGTGTTAGTATCACTCCGTCTTCATCCAGGTGCGGTGGTCGGTGTCACAGGTAAGCTCTACGTGTCTGATTCGTGCCATTTTCAGTAAGTGTCACCGACCTCATGTACAGATCTTAGAAGAAAATTGTGTAAAGTGAGCAAAAACATCTATAGAATATTATTAAGTTTCCATATTTCCATCAGAAATTTAATAAAATAGTGTAAACATTGTGAAAATTTGAAAACATCTGCACCTCATTCACTTTCAAATTATAGTCACTTAAACAATGCTCCATGTAAGGTTTTTTAAAACTCATATTTGAGAATGATTTTCAACCCTTCTCTAATAGATATTTTATAATATTTTTCTACCTCTGAACTTATTTGGCTTCCTAGTATGTTTTCAGGAAGTCTGAAAGTTGTGGTGGACCATTCAATAACCTAAAGCAACAACATTAAACTGGAGCTCTACACTTTTATTGGCTTCCTAACTTCAAGAGTTATTCTTCCTTAACATAGCCATTCTTTTCTTTCCTTCTTCTTTCTTTCTTTCTTTGTCTCTGTCTCTTTCTTTCTTTCTTTTCTCTCTCTCTCTCTCTCTCTCTCTCTCTCTCTCTTTCTTTCTTCCTTCTTTGTTTGGTTTGGCAGGATTTTTTTTCCCTACAAAACACGATTAGTTAGGGCTGGGGATTTAGCTCAGTGGTTCTGGTGCCTACTTTACAAGCACAAGGGCCTAAGTTCAGTCCTAGTAACCACATATAACAATGCCGGTCTCTACCACCAGGCAGGATGTCTCGGCTCACACCTGTAATCCCAGCACTTGGGCTACAGAGATAGGAGGATTGCTGAGTTTGGAGTTAAGCTCAGGACCAGCCTGAACTACAAAGCAAGACCCTGTCTCAAAAAACAAACATAAAAACAACAACAACAACAAAAACACTGTAAGTTTAATGAAAACCACATGGAACACCAACACAGACATGTTGTGAAGAATTTTCTCATAACTAATTCAAACTGTAGCAAAAATTGCACTAATATTTTCCAGTACTTTTCTTGCAGAAATGCAGAACATTCAAGTATTATGTACATAGTTTTCTATCGAGGATATTGTTTGATTGTACCTTAAACACAAAGCAAGAAGAAAAGGAAAAAAAAAAAAAAAGAAATCACCTAATGCATATTGTATTGAACAAATGTCCATCAATTGAGATGACCATATGGTTTTTGCTTTTGAGTCTGTTGATATAGTGTATTATATTTATTGATTTACATATGGTATAAATTCTCAATGCTGATAGTGACTATTATGTGTATAAATAATGTACCAATGAAGATTTGAATAAAAAAAGTAAAAACATTTCCAGAGCCACTGAAAAGATTGATTAGCTAAGGAGACATTAAATAACTGGCCAGAAATATCCACTATTTTTTAGTAAATAATCTAGGAAAAGGAATTTGTGATAAGTACAATATATTTATCAGTAATTCCCAAATCAAGTTCAAATTCTAAGTATTGCTATTTGTATTAGAGGAGAAAGGACATTCAAACAGATTGAGTTCCCCTCAGGGCACATTCACGTTGGGCAGTAGCTAGTTACTACATAACTAGAACCTGCGAGATGAAAATTTGGTAAAACTAGGCATTGGACAGTGTCACAAATGCATCAAAGCATGTGGAGAAATAGGAGTGACATTTCTCTTCAACTATGACCAGCTGTGTCCACGATACTTTCTTCATCTGTACCTTATAGCTAAGCACACTAAATATTACAAGTTCAGCACTGACTTGTAAGTGCTCAAATCACTAACACGCTGATGAAAAGTTTTTAGTTATTTTTGTGGATTTGATCCATGAATTCACATTTAAATTCAAAGCAAAACTCACATAACAATCCAAGGAGTATCCAAGTTAGATGATGTGTCAACAGTTACATAAGTCACTAAGTCCTAAGATGTATCAGAAGGAATCTAATGAAACCTTTGATAGTTACATTTTAGAGTTGTTAGTCTGAATAGTGCCACCCATAATTATTGTCAGTACTTTTGAGTTATAAAATAAAGAGGTGAAAAATTAATATTACTTTTCTAACATTCTGTTCCAATACCATCTAACTTGATGTATTATAATTTTGTGTAGTTGTGTAAAATATTTCAAATCATACACCACACAGAATTTTCCACTGACAAATCACATTGTGTTCTCATTTATTAGAATTCTTTATGTATTTCTAGAGCTAAAGTTTCATCCACTAGCTGCTTGGAACATAGCTCCCTGCCTTCTGAGGGTTAACCTTTCATTTTCTTGTAAGGTTGCCATTTGACGAACAAGCGATTGTGATTGATGAAGTCTGATTTATGATGTTTCTATTTTGTTTCTTGTGCTTTTAATGATATAATGGAGCCTGCTGCCATCTAAGACAGCAAGATATCCTCTTCTAAGTATAACAGTCTTAGTTGTATGATTTATTTTGTGTTTTTTTTAAATAGTGTGGGAAAAGAGTCCAAAGTTCACTCTTTGAATGTGAGGGATATTTAGAAATCTGGGTACTATTTTTGAAAAATAACTCCCTCATTGATTTGTCTTGGCAGTTTGTCAAAAATCAGTTGCACATAATTGAACTTTCAGTTCTATTTCTAGTTGTAATTATTTTATCATGAATGGTTGGTAGACTTCTTTCAAATACACTCTTTGCATTTGTTGAGAGAATGACTCTTTTTCATGCTTTGCACTAAAGTATTGAAAGCTCACAACATCATGGAGTTGAATGTCACAGTCACTGAGTAAATGAGCTGCTTTGGTGAAGTCAACAGAGCAGCGCAGCCCAAGACGCTGACCTTCCAATCACAGACCAGTATGCACTAGACATCTCTGACTCATGGAAAACAACTGTGCTAACCCATGTTAGTCCTATTTTAATAAACAAAATAATATTCACAGAATGTAGAGTGTGGTTTTTCAATTCTGTGACATACAGAGAGGGGTGGGTGGAGGTCAGACCACGCTGGAACAGCGACACTGAGACCACAACATCCTCAGAAGCCAAGGACAGCTGGTGAGTTTGTCCCTCTTGCACTGAGCAGAATCCATTGGCATCCATGGGCTGAGCCAAATGTCACTGACTAAAGTAGCTGCCAGGCCTCAGGCTTTGGCTGTATTTCCTGAGAAGAAAGGAAAAGTTTCCTTGGGCACCCATTGTCGGCACAGAGGAGGGCAGCCCTTTCTTGCCACTATAACTTCCATAGAAAGCTTTCCACGTAAGCGTCCTACTTGATGGCCACTGCTACAGCTGAGTGGGAGGTCAATTCTCAACTTTCCTCTGAGAAGATACTATAACTTTAAGCAAATAATACCATCCCATCAAGTGCCTAGATTTTTAAGACAAGAAAATAGAGCTGATTTTCTGATTTGTATCATAGCTACTTTCAAAGGAAGCAAAAGATATGAGGATCATCACATTTAGATATTTCTGTTCTACCGGCTGGATCTGAACTGCCATGTGACTGCAGTTTCTATTGCTTCCTATTACCTCCCTTTATCACTCTAGCAGACACCCACTGGTTTCACTGTGCAGTGTGGAAGTGCCAGTCTTATTTGCAGACACCAACACTACAGAGGTGATATCTGAACTCTGGGAGCAAGTAGAATTGCCCAGCAAGAGAGTTTCACGAGTTAAAAATCTGTGACTGGAAGACCTGGCGTGGTTGTTAACACAGTCTAGGTCAACATTTCTGTTTCTGTTGCTGCTCTTCTTTCCTCTGCTACTCTATTAAGTGATTTTATAACTGGAAATACCCACACATGCTCTTTAAATCCCAGAGCTTTATACTTCCTTTCTGTGAGAGATGTCTTCATAATACAATTTAAATTATACCTAGATTTTGCTAGCTTGAAATAAAAAATGGTCCCTCTGTTCCTTACATCATTCTTCTCCACAATAACATCCTCTTATCAGAGAAATTAATCTCAATATACTATTTTTAAAAGTTTCTGGGTTTTACAAAATACATTTTTAGATATGAAATCAAAAGTCAGGCAAAACAGTGCCTTTGATGCCATGATTTACATCTTGCATTCCTTCTAATAGATTCCATCTTTTTTTCTGAACTAGTGCATCTTTACCTCAAATATATTTTTTATCAAATCTCTTCTTTTTCTTTAGAGCTGCACTTGGGAGAAACCAGAGAGATAGAAAAGCTTTATCATTACTGAGTTATCTAATACATTCTGGTATAAATCACCAGCAAAGTAAGTGGTCCATGAAGTAGAAAATATTTTTCCCAGTTGGAATTAAGAATCAATTAAATATTGATGCTTCAATGATTAAAAATATTTTCAATGTTGGTCAGTCTGCATACATGTGTGCAGGTGTGTGTGTGTATGTGTGTGTGCTTGTGTATGCATGTGTATTTTCCTTTAGGTGTAGTGAGAAAAGCATTACTTGTTTCACTGTCTTATGTTCAAGACTTCTACATAACTGAATTGATCTTTTTGAGAACTATAAGCCCCTCAGCTGTTCTCACCATGAATATCCTATTATTAATTTTATATATTGATCTCACAAGTACGTTTTTAAAAAATAATGTTCTGCCTTTTAAAAGCCCTTGATACAAACATTATCTTTAAAACATCAATAAAACCACTCTTCCACACTGTTGACAGTGTCAGTCTAACAGAATTGAGGCTACTCACATTCATTTTAACTGATAGATTTGACATGCTTTTGAGCTGACATACTGCATCATCCTATTTCCATGCATAAATATTTTTCTGGGCTTACATCTCCTTGGATTGTACATAATCATAAATTCAATCTTTTTTCCCTTAGTAACTCAACCTTGTAATAAATTTTCTATGTTACACCTGACTTGCCTCGGGCCGGCTGGCCACTACGTTGGTACCAGTGAAGCTGCCTGCTTTTTAGGACTCCTGTTTGGCTGTTGATCTGTAAGAGGCCTGAGTCCAGCTCTTTTCTGTATACCACTTTCTTCCCTTTGGAACCTGACTTAGTTTAACTTTATTTCTTTTCATTAATTCCCAAGCCACTGGGTTGTCATTTGAGATGACTTCAAAAATGGGTCAACTTCCTATAGAATTGTTTAAAGTCAGAATTATTTACATAGAAGTACTTTTTTAATGACTAAGACACAAATTAAACTATTTTCATTATAAGGATGTCATAGATTTTAGTTTTCTAACTCCTATTTAAATTTAACTGAATATTGGCATTACATATTGTACTTTTTCTGAAATTTCCAATATTGATGTCCTTCACTTAAAGTGTTTCTCATACCTACTAATCATGGTAATTTATACGATTCTTTCCATTAAAAAATTCTCACCATAGTGGGTAATGTGACCAAAAAAAAAGAAAAAAAAATCCTCACAGAGACTGATGATATCCCTCAAATCTCACTTTCACTGTTAAATTAAGTAGCTCCAAAATACCCCAGGAAACATGACCTTTTATCCGCAACCATTTTACATCTTTCCATTTGAAAGTGTTCCACAAAATATATAATTTCTACAATTTTAAACACTGTAGCAATTATGACATCCTGTGGCTACATCCTGGATAATGAGCTCCCTATTAGTTAAGATTAAATTCACAAGAGTCAGATGATCCTAGTTTGAATATGCATGCTGTTTATGAGCTCCGTGACGCCATCCAAACAGCAAAACCAACTGTGACCAAATTTTCATTCATACTGAACACAGAGATAATAACAGTAGTTTTACATAAGGGTGTGTCAAGCATTAAAGACCCTTTACACCACTGGTGGCTTGTGGAGCAGTGGGTAAGCCAGTCAGCCTTCACAATGAGTTTCTGTACAACACAGTTCTTAGAGGAATAGGCTTTAAACCTCTAGTGCTGTGCACTTACAGCATGGCTCTGTCATTTACTGTTTTGTACAACTCAAAATCTCTTTAGTGACAGCATGGATATAATTTTGTTCACCTTAAAGTTATTCACTGTGGAGGGGAATGTGGGGGAAAGGCTATTTGTTCCCACAGCTTGGTTTTAGCATTCAGAAGCGATGTGAGTCCATCAATCTGGTTTTTACTTACTCTTTTTTGAAGGAGGGAGGTAAACACACCTGTGGTGTATGGCTGGTCCAGTGCTGTACACACCAGCACGGTTCAGCACCTGGACAGCACCTAACCACGTGATCTTATCTGCGGCTCCAGTTCTGCACTTGATGCTGGCATTCTTTTTTTAATATATATTTAAATCTTTATTGGTACATTATGAATACACATCATCATTACATTCAACATTAAGAGTTTGTACCAGAATATGACATGACTTGATTCTCATTTTTCCCTTTCCCCCTACGCTGCAACTCCCCCATATGCATAAGCTTTGTTTCCTTTTTTTCTTTATTACTATCACATTCTTTTTCCCCTTGTTATTTATCCTTACACCCTTTTTCCTTTTAAGTATTCTTATTTCATGAGAGTAGCAACGCGGTTCCTATCTGTTGCACTTTCTTTATTGGTTTTTATGAATTTTGTTGTGTTGCTCTTATGTTCTCTTTTCCTCTTGTATTCTTCCGGATGGTTTCTTTTTCTTGACCTTATGCTGTTTCAATTCTCTTCATCAATATTCCTAATTTTTCTTCCCTTCAGTCTTACTGGAAACACTGACTTTTCAAGACACATAGAATAACACCTCTCTATGCATAAAATTCATTCATTTGATCAGAAAATGAAGTCACAGAAAATTGAATAATATACTAAGAATCATGTCAACTGGAGAGATTAATCATATTGTTTTTCAGGTTATTAACTTTTCTCATTAAAGAAATTTAGCTAAATAGCTCTACTAACAATATTATTAATCTAAATATCTGAATTTAACTCAATAATCACAGACACTTCACTTTTTATTATAGATTTAATTAGGACAACTTGGAGCCAAAATGTCATTTTTCATATTGTTGGTCATGAGCTATTAGTCCTAAAGTCAATTTGGGGGAAAAATTCCTATATTAATAAGTAGAATAAAATCTAATATAATAGGACCTCTTATAAAAGGACAAAATAGAATAGTTTAGTAGAAATGGAATTAATCAGAATATGACAAATTATCAGGCTGTGTGGTTTGTAGCTTTTAAAACATTATCTTATGCTTTTTATCAACATAAATATTTTTGTATTATATAAATTTGTATTATTTCAATTTTTATTGATATAAGGCACTTTTAGTGGGGCTGAAGATTGAACGAATAAATAAATAACAAAGAAATAGTTCATCATTAAATCTGTCAGTTTTGAAAATAGTAAATTATAATTTAATTTTAATTTTAAAATTTTATTTGTATATAGAAAATGAATTAATCCAGGCTGTTTTATGTTTATCACTTTTCAGGACAAATTTTCCTTACACTCTTGTCCTTTCTCTTGCTGAGAGAATAAGAATCTACCCGGCAGAATTCATATCTTTAATATGACCTACTTATAATGATATGGATTTCCTTTTTCATTAGATCATTTACAATTACTCAATAAGAATTTGTAGTTGATTATGTTCATTTTTGAAATTATTTAACTTCAGGTTACCTGAAATATGATGAAAAAATAAGCTCACTGAGCCATAGCCTTCTCAAATTTCCAGATGTCCATCAAAAGCATGAAATGTAAAAGCAACCAGAGAAAATAAAATAGCACACATAATTATAAACCAGTAAGAATCAAAGCAGACTTCTTATCACCAAATCCTAAAACCCCCCAAATCGGAGGAAGTATGTTAAGCCCAAAGAACAAATAATTTCAAATGCAGGTTAAGTATTCCAGCAAAGATATCTTTAAAAATACATGGATAAATTAGATATTTCCTTGAAAAGATATATGAGTGCTAAATCAGCACAGGAGAAAAATTTAAGAATTTTCTCAATAGAAATAATGAAATACAGGTAGCAGCGCAGAGGAAATCAATGCACTAAGTAACATCATTGGGTAAATGCAACAAAAATGTCAGGAAAAGGAAAACAGGGTTCACTAGGAAAGAAGGAAGCAGATGTGTGTAATAAACAATCAGCACACATCCGCAATATCTCTCAATGTTAACAGACTCAACTTTCCAATTAAAGACACAGATTGGGAGATGATTGGGTCAAAAAACAGAATCCAACTGTCTGTTCCAATGGAGCAGCTAATCTAATTAAAAAAGATTTTCAAGAACTAAAAATTAAAGGATACAAAACAATATTTCATGAAAATAAGACCAGAAAATAAACAAGGGTAGAAATTATAATATCAGATACTGTGAACTTCAGGTTAAAACTGAGTAGAATAGACAAAGAAATTTGAAGTATACTAGTCAAGGAAATGAACAAGCAAGAAGATATAATGTTGATAAACATATGCGCAGCAAATATTGGAAAGCCTATTTCTCAAAAAAAAAAACTACTAAACTTAAAGGTCAAATAAACACTAGCACAATCATAGTAGGAGATTTTACTGTCCCACTCTGACAAAGAGATAGATCAACCAAACAAAAAAATAAACAAAGAAATATCAGAGCTACACCACATCCTTGAATGTACTGACCTAATGGATCTATGCAGAGTATTTCACCCCTTTGCAACAGAGTATACAGTTTTTCAGCAGCATATGAATTTCCCCAAATAGATCATATACTAGTCCACAAAAGCTGTATAAGTAAATAAAAATTAATTAAAATCACTTGATGCATACTATCTGACCTCTGTACAATAAACATAGAAATCAATGACAGAAGAAATTTAAGAAAAGACAAAAGTTCCTAGAAAGTAGACAAGACATTGTTCACCAACAGTTATTCACAGGAGAAATCAAATACATTTTAAAAATTTAGAATTTAATCAAACTGACTGTACAACTCAGTGAAACTTCTGGGACACTATAGAAGCATTTCTAAGAGGGTAATTCATCACAATTGATGTCCACACAAGGAAAACAGAGCACAGTCAAATAAACAACCATATAAGAAATCTTAAACATTTGAAAAACAACAACATTCCCAAACCAAAATTAAGGAGGGTAATATTTAAGATGAGAGATGAAATCAATGACATTAAGACTAAAAATTCTATGAAAAAAAAAAAAACTTTAGCAAATTGATGAACTGATTTTTTTGAAAGAATAAAAGAGATAAGCCCCTAAACAGATTTGTTGATAGAAGGGAAAGAAAAGACTCACATCAATGCAATTAGAATTTTTTAATTTAAATATTTATTGGTATGAAAATCAAGCAATTAGAAATCTTTTAAGATGTGACAGGCACAAAAGCACAACAGACATTGTGGAATCTAAAACATAGTAATTACTTCAAAAATTTTATTTCAGAAAATTTTTTTAAAAATTGAAGAAAGGGACATATTCCTATAGACAAACTACCAAACTAACCCAAGAAAACACAACAACTCGTTAGCAACCCAATAACAAGCAATAAAATTAAAACTGCAAAAAGTAGTCTGCCAACTAAAAGAAGCCCAGAACTTGATAGATTCATTGTTGAATTCTATAAAGCCTTAAAGAAAGTTTTGCAGCTGATAGTCTTCAAGCTCTTCAAAGAAATGGAAAGGAAAGGAATGATTCCAAACTAATTTATGGAAACCAGTCTCACCACGACCCCAACCCAGATAAAGAGCCAATTGAAAGATAAACTTACATGGCAATCTTCTTAGTGAATATAGATGCAAAAATCTTCAATATGATACTAGCTAACAATATGAAGCACATCATAAAAAGATCATACATCATGATCAAGTAGGTTTAAACTCAGATATGCAAGGATGGTTCAACATATGGAAGTAAAAATCTACAATCATATTTTATTTTTTTTTAAAAAGGAAACAAAACAAGACATTTTTATCCAGTCTCCAGTTGATGGACATT
>PVIR01043060.1:0-11935 GCA_004026965.1 Petromus typicus | reverse complement strand
TACATCCTTCCTTAAAATCATCCTCTTTCTCATCTACCCTGTTTGTTTCACTTGTTCCACCACTTTCTTAGGCTCTTGAACAAGAAACTGCACTGGAAAAGCTTCCTTGTGTTTCCCCCCCGCACACAGCTCATTTTGTTTCATCTTCCTTAGGAATCGCTCTCAGATTTTTTTATTTTCAGTTGCCAGTTTTTAAATTCAGCATTAATCTTGCCTCCTCTGCACCACCTTTTAGAATGATCATCCTAAAGCACTACTTTTCTCTAGTGTCCTAAAACTACCTTCACCACCTACTGAGGCTCTGTTCTACACACCTAACCCCCTTTCCTCCCCTATGCGCCAAGCTTATTTTCCTTATGTAAATAATATCTTATTGGAAAATCATATACCTAGTGCTAGAAGGCTACAAAACTAGTGGGAAAAAAATAAAGAGACGGATATATTTCTATCAGTTCAATGAACTAGTATCATTTAAACATGTAACATTAAAGGGAAATGAAAAAGTTAAGCATAGTCTTATTTCCTAGCATAGTTGCCTTTATTTTTTCATATTCTTTTTGAAATAATATTTCATATTATTTTTGCATATTCTTTTTTCACCTTATATAGTCATTTTTCTCAGTTTTCAATATTAACCTCACAATTGGCTGAAGATATCCCATTGTGTGGAAGTCATAGAAGTTATAGATTTCTTTACTATTTGCTGCACAATGGGGTTATTTCTAAATAATATTATGCTATTACAGATAACACAGTAGATGTCTTAGTTGTGCATCACTTGTTTCTTTATATATTTCTTTGGAGTAAGTTCTCAGGAGTGAGATTTCTGGGCCAAACGATACAAGTCCTTTATGACTCTCCTGTGTTTTGCTTTTTCCAAGAGTTGTGACCATCACCAAGAGTTCAGCTCTCAACAAACAACAGCATTACTAGTATTTTTTGTTTCCTTATTCTGTAGCTGTCCAATGACAGATAAAAATCAAATTTATTCAGTAAGTTTTGGCTACTATCTAGCATGTTTCCATAGGTTTAACAGTGTTTTATATATCATTGTTTTACTCATATTGTCACTCTTTAAACATGGAGAAATTATGAAGGACTTTTGGAGGGACATTCTTAAGAAGCTTTTTATCCTCCCTGTACAAGTTCCCATTTGAACTTGTAGCATTTCTGGAAATAGAAGCATCATTAGCTTTCTCTGTGACTAGACCACCGGTCGATGAGGGCAGATGACTGTATCTGTCTGTTTTATTCCTGTCTCTCCAACACTCACTCATTGCTCATTCACTCAGCACACAGACTGAACCTTTGCCAGCAGCAGGTCTGGCATGGGGGAGACCATGCTGGGCACAAATGTGACTCCAGGTCTGGCTGTGGTTTAACAGGATCTCTGTCTGCTGTGTTGTTTCAATTCTGGAGAGAAGCCCAGAGCAGGACAGGGAGCGGTGCCACAGGTGAGAGGGAAAGATGACTTGGGTCACATATGGGGAGCAGACAGAGGTGGACCCTGTGACTGACACTGGGTACTATATGAAGATTCAGCCAATTATACCAAATACTTGTTTAATAAGAATAAAAGCCACTCCATTCATCTTACTGGCTTCATTTTGTAGTTCCCAAGCAAAGTTAATGTATTTCACTTATGTCCTCAACTCTTACAGCCACAATTCTCTGTTTGACATTTTCTTCTGTTTGTTTCCTCACTGCTTGGTGTCCCTCTGTGTCTCATTTTGACCAGGGTCCAGGGACCAGGGTTTTCAAAAAGGACATTCTGGGGCCAGGGATATAGCTCAGTGGTTCTGGCGCCTGTCTTGAAAGCGCAAGGACCCGGGTTTGATCCCAGGTAACCACATAACAATACTGGGCGTGGAGACCCACACCCAGCAGCAACCAGTACCACATACCACAGTGCTTGGCGTGGTGGCTCACACCTGTAATCCCAGCGCTAGGGAGGCAGAGGCAGGAGGACTGCTGTGATGTGAGTTTGAGGCTGAGCTCAGGGCCAGCCTAAACTACAAAGCAAGATCCTGTCTCAAAAAAACCTTAATAAATAAATAAATAAATAAATAAACAAACAAACAAACAAAAAGGACATTCTGACCCTGCACTCAAATCCACAACAGGAGTCTAGGACATCATGGATATCTATTTCCTCTTCCAATTCCCCCATTTACCATCAGAACTAGAGGGCAGTACTTAAGAAAAGGTCACAGAGGGGAAACAGAAGTAGGTGAGGTACCTGGCTTGTGGCAAGAGTCCAACCTCCTACTTTCAGGAGATCCCAGGTGATGCCCTCCTGTCTGATGGTTGGTGGAAAAGAAGGTGAGGTCTACTGGACCAGGGACAGAAATGAGGACCAATGGCCTGATGGTCTTCCAAGGCAATAAAAGAAGAAGTAAGTTCAAAATGGAAGAGTTTTAAAAAGAGCATATGATGGTAGCTATAGGGTCACATTGCTTATACACTCATTGTATTGGGGACTGTCTCTATTTTAGGCCCGAGTTACTATAAACTTTACCCCTTCTATGCAATTATTCAATACATATTTACTGAGTGCCTATAGGAAGGACACAGAGACGAACAAGCCTGTGTTTCTATGGAGTTTACAGTGCACCTGGGGAGATGTACAGATATGTAATATGGATGTAGGAAGAAATTAGTCAAGAAGGAAAACAAAGCAGGGTGAAGGGACAGAAAGCAATGGCACAGAGGCTATCTTAGAGTACAGAAGCCTTCTCCTACAAGGCAGCGTCTGTGCTGAGAACCCAAGGAGGCACATTCCAGGTAGACTAACACAGAGCATGTGAGGGACAGAAACAGTCAGTCCGTGCCTACAGCACAGAGAGCAGGGCCAAGAATAGAAGGAGATGAAATTAAGGCGATGAGGACATGCCCAATGGAGTAGGCTACATCAGGAATCCAGAGTTATTCGAATTGCATTAGGAAGCCAACTGGTAAGCCATAGGCAGGAAGTAACATGATCAGATTTATGTTTCTAAGGCATCACTCTGTCTGGAAGGAGAACTGGTTAAGAGCAGGCCCTGTAATTACACAGAATAAAGAGAATGGTGGCTTTGATTTAAAGTGAGAGCAGTGGAAACAGAAAGATGAGAGTCTAATTCAAGAGTACAGGGCTGGGGATTTGGCTCAATGGTTCCAGCGCCTGTCTTGCAAATGCAAGGGCCTGGGTTCGATTCTCCGGTAACCACATACCATACTGGGCGTGGAGACTCACACCCAACAGCAATCAGTATCACATACCACAATGCCGGACGTGGTCGCTCATGCCTGTAATCCCAGCACTGGGGAGGCAGAGGCAGGAGGATTGCTGTGATGTGAGTTGGAGGCTGAGCTCAGGGCCAGCCTGAACCACAAAGCAAGACCCTGTCTCAAAAAAACAAGAGAGTACATTCTGGAGGCAACGCTAGCAAGACTCGTTAATGCATTAGGCACAGTCTGTAAAGAGCTGTCAAGGATGTCAGGGCTTCAGAGCCTGGGTAGACAGTGAGATCACGGACTAAGCAGGAACAATGAAGGAGGAGCAGGCTGAGGAGCAAAGTCAGCAGAAAGGAAGAGTGCCTATCAGACACTCTGGGTTCGAGATGCCTCTTACAGACAGAGAGGTGCTCTTGGATCCAGAGTTTAAAGGAAAGATCTAGAGTAGAGATAGACATCCAGAAGCATTGCTACATGGTGGGACATTGAAAACTACACACTTCTCTGCCTCCAGTGATTCAGGATAGAGCACAGCCACCCATCTAAGTACGTAATTAAAATCTAATGTGCCCTTGAACAAAGCTCAACAGAAGCCTACAGGGCAGAGGGAAGACGACCGCACTGCCAGCTCACCTTTGGCACCAGCCGATGACTTTGCAATCCAAATGTTGCCTTCTCCATCCTCTTTCTTTTTGTGATAAGAAGCCAGGAAGAATTCTCGTTCATCTGTCCTTGAGTTATTGACCAGTGGCTGGATTCCATTCTGTGCCGGAGCAACTGGGGTCTTGAGATTAGTTGGATAAATCACATAGGACTCGGGGAACCATGTACAGGACTCAGCCAGTTCTGGGCTCGTCTTGATTAGCCTGGCAGACGACAGACAGTCAGACAGTTAGACTCCTTTCTTAGTATCTATGTTCTGTCACTCTATTCAGAGAGGTGACCACTTTCCCTGTGAACTTCCCCAGAGATAAAACATGACCCAATCTCCTCCTTACCTCTCTACTTGCTCTTGGCCTCTCTGCACAGATCTGTAAGTTAGGTGCTTATTGCCTAGAAGTTCAGCTCTCTAAGAAAACAACTTGACAATCCTTATCCAGCACCTTTTCAACAAATATGATGCAGCTGAGCCAGACCCACACTAAAAAAAAATGAAGTAGAAAGCAAAGGAAAGTATTTGAATATCTAGATGAACACTATCTTGGCTCAACTCTCTGGGGAAGAAAAGGATACTTAGGAATCTAATTTATTCAAAGACTATTTTTAATCTTCCTTTCTTGCTTTTAGCTCAGCCTGACAGAAAAAAGACGGAATTTTTCCAATGGGACACAGGCACCAGTGGGCCTAATGAAACAGAACCTGCTCTCAAAATAACAAAACAGTACAGAAGTTCGTTAGGCCCCGGGCAAGGCACTGAGCAAACAAGGCTCCTACTGCATCTACTCGGCAATCACACCCCAGAACTGGAGGTACCGCAATCCCATTTCACAAAGAGAAACTAGGTCACCAGGAAGTGAACTTCCAGACCGTAAAAGGAGTAAGTCCCAGGTGGGATGCAAGCTCTAGACTCCCAAGTCCTAATTCTGAATTTCCCCTTATCCCAGGCAGCAAAGCCAGGAGGGCATCTACCAAAGACAGTTTCTTCCCAAAGCTGTGTCTCTCTTCTGCCTACAACAGAACTGCTCATGCTTAGCCTGTATTAAGATTAAACTACAAAACTCAGTCTGTGGGTAAACACAAATAATGAAAAGAAAGTTTAAATTAAGATTCAAAATAAAGTCATTTCAAAGCTAAAGGAAATCAATTCTGAAAGCTGCTTCAAACCAATGGAAGATACTATAAATAAATACATTTCTAAATCAATGTTCCACTCTGTACCTGCATCTGTTGCCTCACTGGTGGTCACTAGTCATATGCAGATACAGACCCTTTGAAGCCCGAATTGCAAATTGTATTTAACTTTACAGACTAATGTATTGTGAATTGTTTTGTTTTGTTTTGGGGGTTTTTTTGGATTTTTTTTTTTTTTTTTTGAGACAGAGTATTGCTTTTGTAGTTCAGGCTGGCCCTGAGCTCAGCCTTGAATTCATAGCAATCCTCCTGCCTCTGCCTCCCAAATGCTGGGATTACAGGCATAAGCCACCATGCCCGGCACTGTGATAGGTGGTACTAATTGCTGGTGGGTGTGAGTCTCCACACCCAGCATTGCTGTATATGGTTACCAGGGCTCAAGCCTGGGCCCTTTGTTTTGTTTTTTGAGAGAGGGTCTTGCTTTGTAGTTCAGGCTGGCCCTGTGTTCACTATGTAGCCCAGGCCAGTCTTGAACTCACAGCAATTCTCCTGCCTCCACCTCGAAAGTGCTGGGATTATAGGTATGAGCCACCACGGCCAGCACTGTGGTATGTGGTACTGATTGCTGGTGGGTGTGAGTCACCACGCCCGGCATTGTTGCATGTGGTTACCAGGGATGGAACTAGGGACCCTGCGCTTGCAATGCAGATGCTGGAACTACAAGGCTAAATCTCTAGCTCATGAAATATTTTTCCACTAAGCACAGCTTTCCTGATCTGGCAGGATGACATTTTATGTTGTTGTTGTCTTGTTGTGTGCATGTCAGGCCTCTGTGTCATTTCTAGTATCGCACACAAACACATCACTGTTCTATTCAAGAACAATACATTGATTCAGATAATACTTTGTGCATTGATGAAACGTTATCAACTGTTTATGATACAGAGATGATGAATACCAACTATGCAAGTCACAATTAATAAGTAAGGAAGAATATAATTTTTTTCCAGTTAAAAAAAAGCATGGGGAAATTCTGAATTTGAAAATAAAAACATAACACTGACATGAAACTGAATAGGGACACATAACCTAAAACCAATGACCAGGACCATAAGACACACACACACACACAGAAGTGGAAGATCTATTATAAATTCACAACAAATGGCAACTATACTAGGCTAGGGCAGTATAAAATAAAAAAGCAGTTATTCTATCAGGAAGATACTTGCAGCAAATAAAAATGAATTTGATAAGCATTTTCCTACAGAATAGTTGTTTGTATCTAACATTATCAAAATTCAAAAATTGATTCAAAAACTGATTTAAAATATGAAAAATAATAAATATTTCTCCTTTGCTTTAGATGAGTTGTGACATAAGAGATGCTGTTTGATTTCCACTTCAGAAAGAATATGGTCAAACTACAGCTTACAAAGTATCAAACTCATGGTGCAACTGTTTTTGTATATTTCACATCTGTCAAAGAATTTCATGTACCTGTGAAGTTACCTTCTATTACGACAGACAGGACTTCAACTATACTGACTTAAACTATGGAGTCACTGGGATTTTAATAGACTTTCCTTTTTTATTTCATTCTATGTATGATACAGATTGGAAACATTTGCTTCCTTGAGCTGTGTGGTACATACTGAAAACATTTATTTTCACAGTTTTCTGAAGCAGGCTGTATAAAAAGTATCATGGACATAGTTGTTGAAATGGTTCAGTATATACTTGCAAATGGTTCAGGGAATGAGTGAAAGGAATAGAAGAAAATGAATTTAATGACAAGATGCTCTTGGCCAATACTTACAAATGGCAAGAAAAAAATTTTGCAAAGATTTACTATACTGTTAAATCCAGTTCATATTTTCTTGAAAAGGAATGGTTTCCTAATCATTATTTGCACTCAAAAAGTCATTGATTCAATAATCAAAAATAAAAATGGTAGTGTTATTTACTTTATCTCACCCATAGCCACACTGCAGATGAACAAGCTAAATTTACAGGGAAAACTTAATTATTTATGATCTGCCCATACAAGACTGATCATTTTATGTCCTAACTTCAAAATACAAGTTAATAATAATGATTGTAGGGGCCAGGGAGTTAGCTCAATGGTACCTGTGTCTTGCAAGCACAGGGACCGGGGTTCGATCCGTGGTAACCACATATAGTACTGGGCGTGGAGACTTACGCCCAGCAGCAACCAGTACCACATACCACAGTGCCGGGCGTGGTGGCTCACACCTGCAATACCAGCACTCGGGAGGCAGAGGCAGGAGGATTGCTGTGATGTGAGTTTGAGGCTGAGCTGAGGGCCAGCCTGAACCAAAAAGCGAGACCCTGTCTCGAAAAACCTTAAAAAAAAAAAAAAAAAAATAATGATTGTATATTGTGTAATGAAAATATGTAGACAATTTTAATTGCAATAAGGCAGCATTGTGAAAATTGATGGCAAAAATTTTTTTTAAAAATTAAAGAACACTACTGACATTGACAAACTTACTACCTTTTTCATTTTTGAGACAGGGTCTCACTTTTTTGTGGTTCAGGCTGGCCCTGAGCTCAGCCCCAAACTCACATCACAGCGATCCTCCTGCCTCTGCCTCCCAAGTGCTAGGATTACAGGCATGAGCCACCATACCTGGCACTGTGGTATATGGTACTGATTGCTGCTGGGCATGAGTCTCCACACCCAGTATTGTATGTGGTTAACTGGGGATTTAACTCGGGCCCTTGCGCTTGCAAGACAGGTGCCGGAACGACTGAGCTTAATCCTTGGCCCCAAACTTACTACTTTTCATTATATCCACTCCTCGCTTTGAATCCAATATCAATAATACCAATTTGGCATCAGAGCCAAATGGATTTATTTAGCTTAGACAGATGGGTTCCACAAATGATATGCTTTTGATCTATAGTCAATTCCTCTAAAAAAGATGAATATGTTTTGTTAACACGTATATGAATATTAAAGGAAAATTACTTTTTTGTATTCAAATAGTTATTTTAAAATTTTTTATGTATGTTGAAACAATTTAAGTATATAAATCTATTTTTTTCAATCACAAATTTTTACTAAATCTAAATTCACACCAAGGGTTTTCAGTGAAGATTTATTACCTGAATTAAGATGTGCTTAAAATGTAAAATACCAGATTTTGAAGAATCCAAGTGAAAAAATATATATATATATCATATCTCTTTTCATATTATTATATATTAAAATGAAAATATTTTAGTTCTGTTTTTTTTTAATGCCAAGCCAAACACTCTGCCACTGAGCTATAACCTCAGCCTAGCATTCTGGGTTCATATGGTTTAACAAAATAGATATTTAACCTAACTATACCTGTTTCTTAGCACTTATTTTACTAGGAAGTTTAATGCTATTTCTGTTGGACAGCGCTGGTCTCTGAGATGACCTATATCAAGAAACCCTCATCTCCTGCCCAGAATCAAGACCAGGCTCCTCAGAGACTCCTGAGTCTCTGTTCCATCCTTCTATCAGGCTATTGGGAAAATAATTGCAAACTTAATTCACTGATATCTATAACTGAATAATGCTCAGAGGAAGAAACAGAAGCCTCCAACCTGCTAGGAGAAAAAACTGCTCAGGCTCTGAGACTGATGGGCTTTGGAAATTCCTCGAAGGGTCAGAAGTAAGGAATGGGCTGCACTGGCCCAGCACAGGCTCTGGGAAGCCTCAGCCGGATGCAAAGTCACACTGCCCACGGGTCTCACGGGTACAGATTCAAACTGTCCTAGTTCAGCACGAACAGCTGTGGTCTTGGACAGCACAGCTGACTTTGAGGAGCTGGCATCTTGCCTATAAAATGAGGGTGATTACATTTCCTTCCTCTCTCAGCTTCTACAGGCCATACTATATCATGGGGGAGACAAACTGACAGAGGGAACTGTCATCCCTAGGATCATTCACCCCAGTCCCTCACAGGACACTTAGAGAATGGAGGAAGCAGAAGATGACGGGGACAAGTCTCAACTAGTCTAAGTCACGTCACCATTTACAAGGTGCCATCACGACCACATACCACCAAGGTCAAAGAGCAAGTACTGTCCCCACAATTCAGAGTGGTGCTGCCCAAAGCTGTAGATCCTGACTGAGACCTAGTACTTACTCGGCCTTCGTATAACTGCTAAATACATAAATGTAGACAGCATTATTTTTTACATCATACTCTGCTTCCTTTTTTTTTGATTTTGAGACAGGGTCTCACTTTGTAGCTCAGGCTGGCCCTAAATTCACTATGTAGCCCAGGCTAGCCTTGAACTCACAGCAATCCTCCTGCCTCTGCCTCCTGAGTGCTGGGATTACAGGCGTGAGCCACCACACCTGGCACTGTGGTGTATGGTTATCAGGATCAAACATGGGGCCTTGTGCTTGCCAGGCAGATGCTGGAACCACTGAGGTAAGTCCCAGCCCCTCTGCTTCCTATTTATAAAAGCAAAATTCTACTTTTGTCTTTAGGGAAAAAAACAAAAAAGATGAAATAGTTTATAAAAATATTAAATGAATAATAAGAACAAAATCACCTCCCACTTCTGATTCTAATGAAATATAAACATACAAGCATGTAATGGACGTCAGGAAGCCTCACTTTAGCCGCTGCTGCTGGATCATGAAAACCCAACAGAGGAATGAGGGTGTAAGTGGTCAGAGACAGCACGTGTGAAAAAGATGGAGATGTTCCTGTGTGTACTCGACCTGGTAGCTAAGTGGTGGTCAAAACGAAACATTAATGGGAAAAAGAGCATTTTGCATTGAGCCATATCTTCCAGTGTTTTCTACCTACCTGATATGTTTGGTACATGTTTACTAGGTACATGGGAAGGATCCCAGAGACCTACTACTGCCCTGACTAAGGACGGCAGATCCAAGGTTTCCCTGGTGAGGTGACAGTAATAACAGCAGTAACAACCCTAATCACCATATAGGAACCTTCCCTTATGTGCTGTGAACAATAAGAGGCATTATATTTCACATTGAAATCATCCTCAAAACCCTGAAGTACTTATGGCCATTTTATAGAGAAGAAAACTAAGAGCTTCAAAGTCAAATATATATAATGTATGAGGCTACCTTGCTACAAATGGAAGTCTTTCTTTAGTTTTCATAATTGTCCCTTAAAGAAGGTACAGAGACTTAGAAAGATGAGGTAATCTGTTCTGAATAATGAGATGAAGGGCTGAGGCTAAAACACAGGTTGCAGGCCCTGGTCTCTATCATTGTATAACGCTGTCTCCTTCCACCTTCTCATACTATCTAGTAATGTCTGGCCATCACCAGTTGCTCTGGGATCCTGTTAAACCCCACCCAGATACACTTTTAGAGCTGCTGGGAGAGTTGGCTGCTGAGAACTTATGTACATCCTCTGCAAGGACCAACTCCCACCCAGAAACACCTGGAAACCTAAGCACTCCACCCTTCCCACAGCCGATGGGTAACTATCTATACCTGAACCCAGGAACCCAGGCACTTTGCTTCTGGATGTGACAATGGTGAATATCATTCACTGCGGAGTTCCCTGGGTGAGACTTCAGCAGAACCATCTCTTTGCTTGGCTCCTGTCCTGCCCCGCTTCCCTGCCCTCCCAGTAGGTTTGCCTGGAGAATTCTTCTCCAAGAAGTTACTTTCGCAAGAAGTCTTGGCTCAGACTCTCCATGGGAGCCTCACCTAGGAAACTGACAGGCTTTATCAAGCACAACACAGCAACCTTTAAACTGCAATCTAAGTAGCCAGGGTGGGGTAGGGAAAGCTTCAGCACCAATATGTTGACTTCTAAAATAGCAAAAGTATTTTTGCCCTTTAAATAATCCCACAGTTTTGCACAAGGGCTCCACGGTGAATGCTAAAAATTATGTATGTAAAACACTGAGCAAAGAAGTCTTCAAGAACACTTACTTCACTAAAGAAGCTTTGCGACACAATTTGTCAGCCCCTCTGTAGTAATTCACCAGCTGCAGCAGCCCAGGCTCGTGACCTACAAGAAAAGAGGAGGCTCAGAAGGGAACGACGGACAGGTGGGGCACAATGATGTCAGCACCAGCAGCGCCCAGAGGCCCAGAGGACAGATGCATGGGGCCAGCCTTCCTTGTTGTCAGAAATGGAATAATCAGGCTTCTCCATCCCCTGATGGTCTGCTTACTCTCAGGGTCCTTCCAGCAGCTCTCAGACCTCTCATAGTGGATGCTCTCATCTCAACAGTGCATGTCTGCCAAAGACTGCTGCTATCTTTTGTTTTAGATTGTTTTGTTTTTATTGTTGTGAGGGTGCCTTGGGGTTATTTCCTGTCTCACCTCTTTTGGAAACTTTTCTTCTCTTGGTTTAACACATGCAGACTTAAAGTCCCAGTACATAAGGCCATTTTAATAGTCATGCTTTTCACATCTCCAGCTTGCTCTCTGCAGACCTTAAAGAAGGCAGTAGAACTCTGATGCTGCCGCCCTTGGACACATTTAATTCTTCAGGTTTGGAGGAGGCCACCAGGTAGCAAAGGAAGGTGGAGGGGCGGCCATGTCTATAACTTCAGAAGTCCTGATGACTTTCTTCTGTGGAACATCCCTCAGGGAAACTCATTTCCAACAGCCCTCATTACACAGCTGCTCTGTACAAAACTAGAGCAGCGGCTAGGTGTGTAGCTCAGTGCGGTACGGCAGGTGCTCAGCGTACTCGAGGCCCCAGGCTGAATTCCCAGCAGTGTAGAATAATAAAACAAAATGTACCAGTAGAGCAGAAGAGACAAATCAAACTACATTTTAATTTAAAATAAACTTTTGGTTTAAAATCTTTAAAAATGTGCTGCATTTTCAGTAGCAAAAAGTAAGACCAACCAAAGGGTTTTTGAGTCATGTCAGAGGGACAGTTCATTCATCAGAGTAGTCAAAAGTTTCAAGCTTC
>PVIR01043059.1:0-11934 GCA_004026965.1 Petromus typicus | reverse complement strand
TCTACCAGGATAACCATGTAAAATTTGTGATTTATTTTATATTTAGTCTATTATATGAACTGAATTATCAATGTAGCTCAATGTTTCATTTGTGGGATAAATGCAGCTTGGTCCTGGCTTATATTTTATTTTGTTTTCATACATTTCAGGTTCATTTTAGTTTAAAACAAATTTTTTTTTGAGACAGAGCCTGCTACATAGCCCAGGCTGGCCTTGAACTTGCGGTAATTCTCTTGCTTCAGTCTCCTGAGTGCTGGGATTACAGCATGTGTCGCTGTCCCTGGATTAAAAATCACTTTTGCATCTCTGTTCATGAATGAGATTGAGCTGGAGATCTGCCTTTCACATGTTGTCTTTGGCTTGAAAGTAAGGTTTTGGTGAATTTTGTAATCTGTATAGATCGACTTAAAAGTTTTTGACAACAGATAAAGGTGGAAATTTTAAGTTACTCGGAACTGAGTCATTATTAAACTACATATTAGAAAACTATCAAGACATCTGAAATACTAAATTTAGCAGTTATACAACATGAAAATGTTATGAGAAACTTCCTGGCTAGTTGGCAGATGTTTGTCTTTTCAGTTCCCACATTACTATGTGGATTCACAGAAAGTTTTAGTTTTTTTCCTGGAGTAAGTCAAGACTTAGCATCGATTCTTTTAATTTATTCATTGGGATTGTGGACATGAACAGTGATAAACGTGTGGATGCAGCATGCCGTGCACCTCTCCGAAATCCTGAGAAATGCAGGATAATTATGAGCTCCGTTATCTCCACAGTTTACTCAGAAGGCGGGACACAGGAGGACAATCAAAGAAAACAGACGAGAGGGAATGAACTGGGCAGTACTGAGGATGTCCCGTGTTGGAAGCTCTTCCGGCCCACGAGCCGTGAGAAGCTGCAGCCCATGCCGGGGTTGGGCTGGTTTCAGCTCTGATGTGGTTTCTCATATCCCACAAGAAGCCCTGACCACAGCGCCTTCAGGTGCGAGGTAGAGTCTGATTTTCCATATCCAGAGGGCAGCCGCCTGTCGCTGGCGGGACGGTGAGCAAAGCCACTGGAGGAGCGGCCAGCCGGCCTGGCGCTCCGTGGCTTCCGGTGTGCAGCAGCGCGGCCAGCCGGCCTGGGTAATTACTTGCAGGTGCCAATCATTGAGGAGTGTTTCCAGCAGAGACAAGGAGGCCCCTTGACCACGGGGCACCAGCCCCTGGGCGCTGACCCTGAGCGCAGGCAGGTCCTCCTCACTGGGCATCAAGTCACAACAGGTGCCTTTTCTGGAGCCAGGCTGCAAGTGACCTCACGGGAAAGGCGACGAGCTGAAGGGAAACCTGCACCGTCACTGCGCCATGGCAGCCTCTCCATGGGTGACTGCGGGCTGAGCGGCTCTCAGGTCCCTGGCTGGGGGACTCCCTGGGGGACACAGGACACGGCTCAACAGTGTCTGGGAGGAAGGAAGGAAGGGGCCTCAGGAAGGATAGCTGTCTGGGGTCAGCATGGCCCCGACACAGCTGCACTGTTTCGGGCCTGGCCTGTTCAGTGTGGGCAGTGAGGCCTTCAGGAAACAAAAGGGCGAGTTCCCTGAGGGAGCAGAGGGTCGGCACCAGCAGGGATACCAGGACACCTCCTGCCAGGAAGGCTCCCCATCCCTCCTCTACCCTCTCCTCCCCCTTCTTAGCTGTACCCCATCATCTGCTATACACCCCAGCATGTGTTCCAGGTTCCCAGGGGACAGCACAGAAAAACCAAGCCCTTTTAGTAATGACAGCCGGGATAGAAAGTGGATCCTACTACAATTTACGAAGTGATCTATGCTGTGAAGCCCCATTACAGGTGAGGGCACTGGACAGGCTGAGCGTCTGTGGGGCCAGGTGAGGGTGATGGGCGTGGGCCAGGAGCCCGAGATGGCGGAACTCTATGCTGTCCTGGGTGCAGCAGAGGGCTTTGCTGCCAGGTAGTTGGACATCACGTGCTCTTTGAGGGCCTTGAGATCTGATGTGTGAGATCCCAGAAAGGCCAGCACCTGAGAACAGCTTCGCCCAGACTCCACTTCTTACATCCTGGGACAAAGACGCACCCACCCTGAGAGCCACCGCTGAACCTGCTTTCCTTGGAGTCCAGACTGACTGAGGTGTCTGAGAAGGAACTTGGCTCTCAAGGGGAGTCCTGCCCTGCCCTCGATGGCTTCCCCACCCGCTGCACTTCCCGGCCCCCGAGCGCCTGGCCCATCTTGCACTCTGGCTTTTCGCACATGAAGCTCAGTGCAAGTGTCTTTTCTGACCCTCTTTGTGCTATGCAGCAGGAGCGGAATAAATCAACAAGGATGCCACTGTGGCTCAGAGGTGGCAGTGCCTGGTGGATGCCAACCTGCGACAGTCAAGCCAGCTTGGTTGGCATGCGAGCCCTTCAAAGGGTTAAAAGACTCCCTGCTTGGCATCTGGAGGTCATGGAGGGTGACCTTGGGGCCTGGGACTGGTCCCTCCCTTTCTCTCTGGTCTGTTTCCTGCCCACCATGACCTGAGCAGCTCTGCTCCCCCAAACCCTCTGCGGTGACGCTCCTGCTTGAAGCAGCCGACTGTGCGCTGAACCCCCTAAAACTGGGACTCAGATCTGCCCTCTCCTCCTTGACGTGGTGCTGAGTATTGTGTCCTAGTGGCAGAGAGCTGACCGATATGCAGCGTGTGCTCTTTATGATGTGGGGCCACCGACACATGTGACAGGTGGTCAGGCAGGGGACTCAGGACCAGCTCCTCTGCAGAGAGCACATCATGCCTGGCTCTGGGCTACCGTAGGCACTTCCTGAGCTGGGTGGTGACACCTGCCCACACCCACCTGCCATGGACACATTTAGACAGGTAACGATGAAGACCACACGGTACTTTACTGCTCTTCAGATGCTGATACCATCGACAGCATCAGGTTTCTGCTTTGATTTTCAGCTTCTACACGTTGTCTTTGGTGATGACATGCCTCGTCAGGAGAGCAAGTCTTGTGTGAACTGAGCCGACTCGGGGTGCTGCCCTTCTGAGAGCCAGGGGGAGGGAGGCCGTTTCGCCACCAGCCCAGGAATCTCAGTTAGCACCTGGGCTGCTGCTCCAGATGTTTTCCTGAGTGTGAAGTCTGCACGGATGACTTAGGCACGAACAACTTCTTGCCAGTTGACTGCTCTTCCCTAGGTTTCTATTGCATTGTGATATTGGGAGACTGAGATCTCCGCTTACAATTCACACTACTGCCTTCATTACTTTTGTCTTGCTGCTGAGATCAAATTCCTGGCACCCAAAGTCAAAGACAGAAAGGTTTATTTAGCTCACGGTTAGTAGAGGCTCCAAGGCAGGGGTGGTACATGGCAGAGCGGTAACAGCTTATGGTGGATCAAAGGAAGCAAAGCAACAAGGAAGAAGAAGTCTCTTTCTATCTTTTTCCCCCCTCATATCCAAGCTACGGAGTCAGAGTGGTGCCAAACATCTCAGTGTACTGATTTAGTAATCATGCACCCTCCGCCCCCGCATTGCACACTCAAGATTCAGTTGCCTCTGGAAAAGTCCTGTGACCACCTGAGGTCACACCGTAACAATCATCACAGCTTTTCAGTACAGTATCCAAATCTCTACAGGGAGACGAGTTAGGGGGGAAATGAACCTGGCGTGGGGCGCACACCTGTCATCCCAGCATTCTAGCATGCTGAGGCAGGAGGATCACAAGTTCTGGGCCAGCCTAGGCATCTTAGAGACAGTGAGATCCTAACTCAAAATAAAAAATAAAAAAGAATGGAGATGGAGCTCAGTGAGGAGGCCCTGGATTTGACCCCCAGTACCACAAAGTAAAAACAACAATAACACAAAACAAAAAGCTAAATGCCACTTTGAGTTCTACTATTTCTGTTTTATAATATTTGAAAACACTGTTTTTTCAGGGTGGTTGTGTAAATAGGTCAAATATTTGGTTGGTTATCATTAAATATCTGGAATTGCCGTATTCAGTTAAGCACATAAAAATAACAAGATGATGAATAATTTAGCCATGGAATGTACATGTCAACATTCAGCTAATATAGAGCACAGGGCATTTTCCTTCTGACAGTGTCAACTGATAAAAATAGCAACTGTGTTTACAGTGTAATTTACGAGCTTCCAGGTGATGATGGGCCCTGTCCTGGTAGCGTTAGAGCAAGTCCCGTCTCCTGCTTCTTCCCAGGGTTGGTTCAGAGGAGTGATTCAAGGCACGTGCTTCAGCAGCTTCAGCACATGCACCTCTAACATCCTTTCTCAGAATAAGAATGTAGCTCAGGAGGAAGGCCTTTGTTCAATCCCCAGTGCTGAAAAAAGAGTCTATACATTAAATAGGGTGAGGTGGGCAGAGCCGGGGCATTCTGCTGTGTGCTCTCCCCACGTGTGCTCCTACACCAGACTGTGCTGAAAGTAACTTTGAAAACACCGCCTCTGAGTCACTCCATGGCACAGACTGGCACTGTGTGTTGTTAACATGTTTATAAGGGAATTATCAAATTCCAAGAAAGCATTTTGTGGTCAATTTGCTCAATATACTACCTGGAAGAGGCAGAGGGCACAGACTATAGGGGTGTTAAGGACAAGGGTAGCATTTATAATTTTTGTGTCTTCTGCAGTTTGTCAAAGATCTACCCCAGAATGACTGTGGAGAGGCTGAGAGGAGGAGGCAGGGCCATGGTATGAACGAAGTTCTAGCAGCTGTGGGCCCAGCAAGGCCCTGAGCACACAGGCTGAGCGTGCCTTTCAGAAGCATAAAGAGGACTCATGGAGATCAGAGCTTGTGGGTATTTTGTAGTGAGGATTCTAATCTGTAGTTTAACTGAAACAGTAAATAACAGAAATGAGAATTCTCTGTCTACCTTGAACTATAGTTTACATGACAGCTGTACTTTTAACTATAGATACATAGAGGGCTGAAGAATGTAGTTTTGTCTCTTAAATTGCATGAAATTTCTGCCTCATATGAGGTGTGGTCAAATTATACAGAGAATGTTTAAATTAAAAATTTATTATAAAGACACATCGCCAATATACCACCCTAGGTTGAACAACTCATCCCACTGTCCCCGCCACTTCCTGCAGCAGCTGTGGGGTTCTCTCCTGAGAGTCTTCACCAGATGTGATCACAAACTCGGTGACTGCCACTGCCGAGCGCCACCTAGTGGAAAGGCGGCTCTTAACATCACACTGTGTCCTCGTCCACTTCAGTCACCGGATCTGGCCCCGTGTGACTCGGCTCTTCCTCAAAGTCACAATGACTATGAGAAGGGGACAGTTTAATCCATTCAGGACGTCGAGGCAGCTGGATCAACGCAGCTAACGGCCCTCAGGAAACACGACTCCAGAGCTGCTATGGAAAGTGTCGAGGACGCACGGATGGGTGTGTTTAAAGTTAGGGAGATTGGTGGCAATGTGACTTTTATTATAATACATTTTAAAAAATCTTAATATTCTGTGTAGTTTCCAGTCACACCCAGGGGCTGTGTCCGATTACAGGCCACAGCACGAGTCCCTTCTGCCCACGCACCGTCTTGTTTCCTGGCTTGTTCGTTCCCAGCCTCTGATGCTGCAGACTGCGTTCGGGCCTGGCAGGAGCAGTGGCGCGGCCTGGAGGACAGGCAGGTGCAGGCCAGGCCCTGGCTCCTGCGTGGGGGCCTCGGCGGCCCGGAGGGGAGCTCTGCAGGGCGCGGGGCTGTCGGCTCTGCATCTCTTCGAATGTCCGCTGCCGTCTGTCTTCGCTTTACAGCAGACAAAGCCTGGCGTGTGCATGCAGCTGGCTCTGGGCGGACCGCTGACGCGCAGGCCCCACACACAGGAGGGCTCTGAGGACTTGCAGATCCCGGGAAGCACACGGCGGCCCGGAGCGCTCCAGTAAGCAGCAGCTGGGAGCTGGCCTGCGGGGAGCCCCTGCTTCCCTTTCCTCCTCCGCTTTCTGTACCTTCCTCTCTGAGTCTCCCAGACCGGGGCAGGGATAGCTGCGGCCTCGCGGGGCGTTTAGGGATAGCAGGTCATGACACAGAATCCTACCAGTGAGGCGTGTCCTCTTTGTACTCTGCTTGGAATAAATTTGGTTCCCAATTTTTGATATTTTTGATATTTGTAGTTGGCCTGCCTGTCTGCCTGCCTGTGCCTGCCTGCCTTCTTACATCCATCATTTCTACTCTTGTTCTTATTCTTTTTCCTTTTTTTTCTGTACTGGGGATTAAACTCAGAGACTTCACGCTGAGCTACATTCCCAGACCTTTTCATTCTTTCTTTTTTCTTTTTAATTTTTTTAAACACCAGTTTTCACTGACTTATTAAATTGTCCAGGCTGGGTATAAATTTTTGATCCTCCTGCCTCAGCCTCCCAGAGTGCTGGGATTGTGCCTGGCTTTTAGTGGTCTTTCTCAGTATTTGCTGTCTGGCTTTGATGTTTTACTTGTTCTGCACCCACAGTGGGGTCCTGACCTGCAAGGTCCTTCCTCTCTAGGAATGACAGGCCTGCTGTGTCTCCAGCCCATACTGGAGGAGCAGATTCCAGTGGGTGCTGGGCCTGGGCCTGGAAAGGAAGCTGACTCCTGCCAGGGGACCCTGGTGGTGTTGTAAGGCCAGAGCTGTCCTTGAGGAGCCAGGGGCCATTTTCACAATGGAAGGATGCTGTAGAGAAGACAGGTACTACTGCAGATTTTGGCCAGGGAAGGAGCAAGAAGCGAATGTGGCGCTTTCCTTGTGGGTAGAGCAGCGCTCAGCTAGGCAAGGGCTGGTGGGGAGAGAGGCCCCAAATGAACTTGGCAGGTGATTTCGGGGGGCAGAGTCCACAGGAATCAATGCCAAGTGCGGAAGGGATGCGGGAGTCCAAGAAACGAAGAGGAGCGGAGAGTACACCGGGTGTCTACAGTGGGGACTCAGGACCAACACGGTGTCTGTTGTGGCCTGGGGACTGTGAGAGACACAGCGTCTGTGGGCACCCTGGGGTTACCACACCCAAAATCCAGGGGCCCGAGGTCTGTATTAGTAAGCCCTTTGGGGGGGGTTCTTACTCCTACTGATGTCTGAGGACCCCTCAGGTAGCAACATGGGAGGAAGAGCCACTGTGGGTAAAAAAAATGGAATGTGGCTAATTTTGAGTATTTGGAGATATGAACGGACTCGGAAGCATTTGCGCTTTCGTGTCTAGGTTGTGGGCCCTACAGAACAGACCGCGAAAGAAAATCCTGCATTTGTAGATAGAATTTGCTACTTTATATATGGACATTTTAGGGGTCACTCATTTGGCTAAGGTTTTTGCTCTTTTCCCAACTTCAAATAATGTTGGAAAATAAGTTAATTTTGATACATTGTGGAACTTCTCACTTCTAACTTCGGTTAGAAAAGGTGTGAAGAGGAAAATCAAACCTTTACTTCCCAAGTGACATGAAAATGGTTGATTTGAATAATATTTGAATTTCCAGCCTGAAAAAAAAGTGAAACTGAACTTTAAAACTGCATCTTGAAGGAGCAGAGGATATTTCTTCTTGACATTTCAGAGGGATATTTACACCCCGATGCCATTATACATTGCAATTATGTAATTGCACATTATAATTGCACATTCTAATTACATGATCACATATGTTATGCTAATTATATAATTAGACTTGATTATAGCAATTGTGCAAATACATAGTATCGGAATCAAAATGAATGAATTTAAAAAAAAAAACCCAGGGTATACGTGAGAATGGTAAACGTTGTAAGATAACCTTGAACAGTTTCAAAGCCAGTAACAGTCATTCCAAAGAACTGAACCGATACGGTCAGAAACAATTCCTTTGTGTCCTGGGAACTTCAAGGCCTAACATTTTGCTAAAATCTGATCCAAGCTAATGGAAAATGTACAATCTAGAAGGAGGAGGTTGTAAAGGGAAAGAGAAAGAGAAGCAATTATGGGATTTTTAAACAGAGCGGAAATAGTTTTGCTTCTGTTCGTATCCATTTTTCTGTCCTTCCTTGCCGTCTGACACCCATCAAGATTGTAATCGCGTCAGAGTTCCTGCTCTTTTATCACTGCCCCGCCGACGTGCCGAGTCTGAATGGACTGATTCACTGTGAGGACTCGCCCTCCAGCCTCCTCGGCTGCCGTGGGCTTCTCGGAGCCTCGGAATGTTCCCTTCCGTGGTCTCGTCCTGGGAACAGAAGGGTTTGCTGACACTGCTTCCTTTGCTGTGGGGATTTGATTGCTTTTGCTTATTTTTTAAGCCATGAGTTGTAACTGAGAAAAGGGTGCAGCCTTATTTTTCTCCTCCTCCTCATGTGGCTGGGGCAGTTCTACCTATGTTGGCTCGCCCCCACCCCCACGGAGCTAGCTCTGCCGCGCAGAGGTGGAAATGGCATTTTAAAAAAATGTAGTTTTAATTGCATGTTCTCCCGAAGAGTCACCCAAATGGCTGTTTTAATTTCCCAAGGGAGCCCATTTCCACCCTTCATGGGATGTGGAGACTGTCTCTGGCTGACAGGGAGTGCAGATTGATTCTTTCCTATGGGTGCGCAGTGCTAACCTCGCACCAGCGGTGGCTGCCTGGAGAGGGAGTGGGCCGCCCGCCTCCCACGTCCCATGCTCTCCCCATCTCTTCAGCCCACGGAGCTCATGCCTCATGTCAGTGCTGCGCGTTTGTCCCACGGGGAGTGACAGGCTTCTGGAGCCCCCAGGATGGAGGTCGCCTGGGCTTTCAGATCATTATGCCACCGCTGCACTGGCTTCCACCCGGCTTTGTGTGTCCTCAGGCGCATGCCTGTCAATGCAACTTTGGAGCTTCCGGAGGAGCCTGGAGCTGGAGCCCAGGCTGAATCTGGGCCTAGCACAGGTGGAGCAGAGTGCACCCAGGGCCCACCCTGCGGGGGCTCTACCACAGGTTGCACTGCAGATAGAGATGGAAGACGCTTGCTAGAAGCCGAAGGTCGGGCTGCACTTCCGCTGTCCCCTTTGGGCGACGCTCCTCCTGTCATCCTCACTTTGATCATCCGCATGCCCAGAGACGTCCTGGCCCCAAACCCGTCACACCTACCTGGTGTCACATTCACAGCCTCATTATAAAGCAAGGTGGTTAAACCCACTCCAAACAGTGCTGGAGGAGGACACCGAGCGTCAGTGAGTCAGCAGCCAGCGCCAGTGACTTGGCATTTGGTGGTCTGTGCACAGGAGTTGGCTTGTCAGTGCCTTACGGCATCTGGGTGGATGCCAGGCAGGGCTGGCGTCAGAAGGATGAACCTCGGGAGGCCTCACTTCTGCAGGGCCGGAAATACTTGGTCTGCGCCACAGGCAGGAAGGATTCCTGTGTCCGCGTGGGGACCTTCCTGGAGCCATGAGCAGAGGGAGTGGGGCGGAGCCTCTGAAGGCGCTGACCTCAGCCGGATCCCAGCCAGAGGAGCCCCTGGAGATGGGCCTTTGCCAAGTGATGAGCGTCCCGACTGGCTGGTCTGATCCGATTTAGTCAGGTGAAGCGGAGCCTAGGAGTGCTAAGCAGAAGACAAACTGTGTCAGGAAGCAATGCAGATGCTGCGCTGGGCTCTGGAGGATGGCACTCAGGGCTGGGCGCACCCGAACCTTGGCCTGCCTTTCTGGGACGAAGCTGTCTTCACCAGGCAGTGGAGACTCCTCCAGTTTTTGGGACACAGTACTGGGCACCTGCAGCTTGAAGGGGGGAATTTTACTCTGGTTCACGGTTGATTCTGTGCTTCGTGGGTTCTGAGGCAGGGTCAGTGTGGGAGGGAGGCCTGGTGGAGACAGCTGCTCTCAGCATGAGGGACAGAGGCGCTGGGAGGGGAGGTGCAGCTTCCAGAGTCCAACCTCCAGCAACCAGCCTCTTCTGACCAGCGAGGTGGGTACCCTCCTGGACGGCTTGCCACCTCTTTGCCCCTGGCACCAGCCTCTCTGTTGTATGCTTATTCATCTACTTGTTTTTTGCAACAGTTTTGTCATGGATTTATTTGCTAGAGGTTGACTTAGGTTTTCTTTCCACTTCCTATGTTGAAGTCCCACCCTGGTGGCCCAGCGTGATACTTTTTGAGAGATACGTCCTTTACAAAAGTCTTGGGGGAGTCCTCAATCCAGCAGGAGGGGTCCTTACAAAAAGGCAGAATTTGGAGACTGACACATCCAAAGGGACAACATGTGGACATGAGGCTGAACATCCATGAGCCGGCAGTGGCTCTCACATCCCTGAGACAGCGCCACCCTGCCCTTACCTGGATCTCAGGCTTTCAGTCTGAACCCTGAGATTTTAAAACAGGCCCCCAAAGTGTTAAATGCAAGACATCCATCCGCACACTGCAGAGCTGAAGAATCCATCTGAGGGCCTGGATGTCATGGATGTGTACCGCACACGTCAGCGGAAGGCCCAGAGCCCATGCGACGCCTCGTGCTTGTCTGCATTCAGGATTTGCGCTGGGAAGGTCCAGGGGCCAGAGGTGGAAGCCAGGAAGTCTGGGCCGGCGGGGTGAAGCGTCTGTGGCCCCAGGCTGAGGGACCCACACGGGAGCCAGGAAGTGATGCTCAAGGCGAGGACTAGAGCTGCCCTGACAGGAGCAGCGAGGACCAAACTCCTCCAAGGACAGCCCAGCTGGCCGTGGGACAACCACCCCCAGCGAGCTTCTCCAGGAACCTCAGCAGCGTCGCTCTTCCCCTTGGTTCTCCTTGTATGTTTTTGACAACAGTCCTCAGCCGGTCCTCCACGCCTGGAAGCACACTGACTCTGCTCAGCTGAGCCTTCCGAGTTGCCCATGATCTAATCTAACAGTTTTCTGGTGCTTCCCTCAGGCAGTGCTAGAAGAGTAATACAGTAAAACCTTAGTTTGTGAGCATAATTCCTTCCAGAAACATGCAAGCAATCCAAAGCACTTGTGTATCAAAATGTATTGCAAGGCACTGCGTGTTTATAAAGCTATAATTCACTAGAAACGTTGGCTTGTGCAGTGGAACTTGTAGAACAAGCGGGGGGGGGGAACTGTGCACTCTGCAGATCTAGTCAAATGTGTCTCTTTTGGGACGGCTGGGCTCTGTACACAGGTGAGACAGGAGCGTTGTCCTCTGGAACTTAGACTCTTGCTCACTATGAAGGTGTCTGATGCACCTCTGATTGTTGGAGGCTGTATTCCTTTTGTGAATTTACTGTAACTTACCTGTTTTCCTACTAGTCATTCCTTGTTTTGTCCTTCGCTGGTTAGAAGTTTTGCTAGTTTTTCAGTTTCTCAATTCTTTATTAATTCTGAGGTATTTTGCCAGTGCTGTTCTAAGGTGAAGGAGCAGGTTCAGTTTCTCTTCTTCCTACCTGGCTCCATTCCTGTGTTTCTCCTGCAGCAGAACTCAGCTCTGTGGCCTTTCGTGCAGTCTCCAGTATGAGGTCCGGATGGTTTCTGCCCTTTCCCTTTGCAGTTTGCCTGCAAGGAGGCAGCTTGGGGAAAGCTTCGAGAAAAACAAATGAGATCCTGAGCTGTAAAGAGCTCTGTGAGAGGAGGGTGAGTCTGGGGACCCCTCATCCAGGACCCGGCAGCTGAGCTTGGCCCCTGATTTCTCTATGTCCTGATAAGACCTCTGTGTGGCATGATGGCACCTGCTTGTATTTTTCTCACTTGTCTGGTATATGTGGTGGACGATATTGGGCTCCACTGACAGCAAAGCGAGTGGGAACCCTGCTGCTGTGGGTCCGCTCTCACATCGCCTGCGATCTCCACTCGAGGGGCTTCAGGAAGGTGTGGGTCCTGGGGTGCTGAACTCCCCAGTGCAGTCTTGCATTGTTGGGTTCGGAGCTGAGGTGCTGTGAGGAGGTGGGCCTGCAAGAAGCGGATGGGAGGAGCTGCACATCTTCAGAAAGTCTCTCCCCAGCCGGCTCGTGCTTATTGGCTGGGTTGGTGGAAGACGTTCTCCTCCGCCATGTTTTCCCGCCTGGAGCCAGCTGTGGGCGCATCC
>PVIR01043058.1:0-11918 GCA_004026965.1 Petromus typicus | reverse complement strand
GACAGGGTCTCGCTTTGTGGTTCAGGCTGGCCCTGAGCTCAGCCTCAAACTCACATCACAATCCTCCTGCCTCTGCCTCCCGAGTGCTGGGATGACAGGCGTGAGCCACCACGCCCGGCACTGTGGTATGTGGTACTGGTTGCTGCTGGGGTGAGTCTCCACACCCAGTATTGTTATGTGGTTACCGGGGAATCGAACCTGGGCCCTGGCGCTTGCAAGACAGGCGCCAGAACCACTGAGCTAACTCCCCAGCCCTACTCACTATATTTTTATCTTTATTCCACCCAGCATAAGATAAATATTGTGGACCTAACAGAGTTTATATTTTGCTTCTGGAGAAATGATCGCTATGAAAGGCTTACACCACAGATTTATTGGCTTCTTCCCTCCAGTCATACCACTCATCATCACATAGGTTAATATTTTCCATGTAAAGATAAGTTGAATTTAATTCTTATACAGTTCCAAGAATCACATAATAAACTAAGCTGAAGACATGAATGAAAGCTGTAGAGTTAGCACAAATGCTCATAGATAATTGTCTTTTAGGTCAGAAACCACTGCTATAGACATCAGAGAAAAACAAAGCCATCTCACATTATGTATTAGTCCCTCAACATCCACGTGGATTGCTCAGTAAGTAATATTTCCAATCTCCACCTCAACTGTCAGCAAACCGTACTTTAGACATCATAAATATCTCAACTAAATACTGTGTATTCTTCCCTTGTCTCTTTAATGAACTAAACTACATCTAATAGTTTCAGTAGACTAGAAATTTGGTGTTATAACATGGATAAAGATTCATAATGAGGATTTGATCCTCAAAGATTCTAATAACAGTAGTAATGTAGATTTAAGACTCTATTTCAAGGGCCAGGGATTTAGTGCAAGGGCCCGGGTTTGATTCTCAGTAACCACATACAACAAAAATTGATGACTCGTGCCCACCACCACTCACTACCACATACCACAGTGCTGGGTATGGTGGCTCATACCTGCAATCCCAGCACTCAGAAGGCAGACTGCTGAGTTTGAAGCTGAGTTCAAGACCAGCCTGGACTATAAGACAAGACTCTGTCTCGAAAAAAAAAAAAAAAAGACTATATTTCAAGGAAAAATATGGTGAATGAAGATAGGAAAAATGAGGCAGAGTAGCATCTTAGCTTTAGTCCTCCCATGGAACTAATAATGCTAACTACGTATGCCAGTTACATGCTTCTAAGCCTTGAAGGCATATACTTAAATATTTTGTTTATTGAAGCCATGCTTTAATAAAACATGCTATGAATAATTTAGTGGTAGCTATATGGCTTAGAAACCAAAATAAACAAAAAATTGATGAAAAACAATTGATGTCATTTTTTGACACTAGAAGGAAAACTCAAAACATTTTAAACCTAAAGGTTTTATTTATGGTCCTGTCCCTATTCTATACAGTAAACTTAATGACTTTTTAAAGGAGAGAGCTATTTTTAGAATTATAATGTATAGGAAAGCATTTCATAATAGAACAATATTTCTGTTGTGTCCTTCTTGCCTAGGAAGGAAACAAGGTCATCCAGATGGGAAAGCAAGAGGCAGATTATGCGGGGAAAATCAAGAAAAAAGGGGGAAGAAATACAGGGTTTATGCTCCATGCTGTCCTCAGTGGGTTTTTAAACAGAGCTGCAGATGGGAATTAAATCAAAATAGAAGTACAAATAATTAAAATAACTACAAGGAGGCCTCAGGGATGAGTTAGGTTATAGGATAAAACCGATGAGCACCAGGGTGGTGACTGTGTACCAAAAAACTACATTCTCATCTTTTTTAAAAAAAATTGATTCGATTGGTACATTTTATATATACACTAGATCTCATTCAACATTGAGAATCTGTACCAGAACATGACATATCTTAATTCTCATTTTTCCCCATTTCCCTGCCTTCCCTACAACCCCTACATGTTCTATACATAAGCTTTGATTCCTTTTATTTTACCATCAAATTTTTTTCTATCCCTTCTTTACTAGCCCCTACACACCCTTTTCCCTTTGAACATTTTCTTCCTATTTCACAATATCTATTATACATTTTAGAATTCATTTATACTTTCAGTTTCTCATACTAGAATCGGTGTCCTATTTATTTCACTTACGAGTATGTCCTCAAGTCAATGTTCTCATCTTATGGAAGAGCAAACTGGGTGATAGAAAGACAGTAAATTATTTAAGTTGTAAGTAGCTAACTAGAGGGGTAGTACTAGCACCAAGCATGTATGTCTACACACATCTGTGTTAACAAGTGACTTGTGACTTGAATGTTCTCTTGGCCTTTGTCATATGGATGAAAGCATGGGAAAAAAAACCCCAGAATTTCTTCTTCGAATAGTATGCTATAAATACATTTAGTTACATCAACAAGATGAAATAATGCCATGCAATTATATATTTATCCTTATTGAATCTTCATTGCCTGCAAATCTCCAATCAGGTCTGAAAAACTGATGTCATCATTCTTTTATTTAGTTCATGCCTGGTGCCTTTGACTCAGGAGTCTAATTTCTTCCACTCCACACAATTTAGACTCCTTTTTGAAACACAGCTATCACATAAGATAAAATGTGATTCCAGCCAGAGATGAAGCCCACAGACATCCAGCAGTAACTTAAGGGTCTGAATTTGATAAGAACTCATGTTCCAAATGTAGTAGTAATCTACTTTTCTGGACAATTAATATGGCTCATTATAGGGAATGGTGGATGGTAGCAGTTTTCTTACCTGCCAGAAGTAATATGAGGCATACAGCAAAGAAGTCTGGGTACTCTGCAAGACCAGTCGAATTCATTTTGAAGTACGTCTTGAAAAACTGACCAATCTGTTTGTTAAGCAGTTCATCAAAGGTGCCGCTCCATGCTCTTGCGACACTTGATGTACCTTCCCAAGACACAGAACGTGCAGAGAATATAAGGTCTCTGGCAGAAAATTAATATAACACCATTTGCTAGTCTATTCCAGATTACCATTGCTTAGTTCATATTCACTGAAAGTTTTAATCACACTATAAAATTATATTACTAATTTTATAATATTATAATAGTAATCAAATGCCGAAGTTCACAAGTACAAAATCAGGCAATAATTTTATTAGCAATAGAGAAATTTTTCTTTTAAAAACCAGGAATTTCAAGGTCATTAAGAGGCATTTTTTTAAATGAGGTATATTCAGAGATTATACAGAAACCCAGAATTTATTTGCAATAGAAAAAGTCATTTTAGAGATGAGAAATGTGAGATACACAAGGACTAGGCAATTCATTCATATACACCTGGCGACTAAGGATTACACACTATAACTGAACCCCTTGGAGCGCTATTTGTCCACATTTGAGATCTGTTTTTGAAGCGTACCTATGACGTAGGATAAAATAAGATTCCAGCCAGTGATGAAGGCCCACAGCTCACCAACAGTAACATAAGTGTACAAATAGGCAGACCCAGTCTTGGGAACTCGGGCTCCAAACTCCGCGTAGCAAAAGCCTGCCATCACAGACGCCAGGGCAGCGACGAGGAAGGACACGACGATACTGGGGCCAGAATCTGCTTTGGCAACTTCCCCAGCAAGGACATAAACTCCGGCTCCCAAGGTGCTTCCGACCCCCAGGGCAATGAGGTCCATGGTGGTTAAGCAGCGACACAACTTGGAATCTTCTAGACTGTCCATAGTGACAATTTTCCTCCGGATCAGACATCGGGCAAAAGTGAGCACTGCTCTGCAGGGAATCATCTTGAAGAGGGCGACCTGAGCAAGAGAGGAGGTGTCAGAAGCCGACCTCTTCTAGTCACCTGTTTTGGGCAAAATTAAGGCAATGTTTTTAAACTTGTTGATAGAAGTGTAGCTCTAAGTAACCAGAAGGAAGATCTTATTAAGACCAAGTCACACGTTTCCTGGAGTTCACTCACACATGACACTCCAATAAATGGCTTACTTGGAAGCCAAGGAATATCCTTGGGCAAAAAGTCATTTCCGTTCACTTACTACTGTTTTCAGGATATATTGGTAGAACTGCGTTTCAGGAGAAGGCGACCTTAGTCTTCAGTCCAAGGAGGGAATGAACTGCCTCATTTTCTAAGTTCTCTTTCACAATTCCTTCAGCTCCAATGTTTAATCAGATGCCAGGGACCATGTGAGGAACAGTATTACCCAGATATGGTCCTTGTGATCACTTACATATTCAACCTCATGTGTGAACTACTCTTTTCATTTTGTACAGTTAATACACAGCAAATAGGAATTTACTCGATAAAAAGATTCCCTCCTAGCATGCTTAAAGCTGAACTAAAGCTGCTGTTCATTTATTTTTACTTAGGAATGGACACTGAAATACATATGCTTATCTTTACTTGAAATTTTAAATAAATACAAAGTCCACACCAAGTATATGTTCTTTTTTAAATGGAGGCAACAATGAAGATCAAAGGGCCCACTGCCCATCCCCCAAAGGCTCAAACAATCTAGCACTGAAAACAAAATCAGACTATTAATCAAAATATGAAGTGCAGGAGGAAATAAAAATACATGAAAAAAATACACGGTCTATAAATCACAAATATATTACAGTAGTAAATTCCGATGTAAAAATACAACAAAACATGAACAGTAATTATACTCAGGTCATGGCTTATTCTTTATCTCTATGCATTTCATATGATATACTGCTAATATCTATTTTTGACTTAATTTCAATAAATATATGCAACCTATTTGCAAAAGAAACATAAAAATTAAAAAGCTCCACATGCCAGTGTCTGCAGAGATATGTGATCCAGATAACCAGAAAATAAGAGGAGTATGGAATAGAGTATATGCTGCTTATCAGGAAATATAGCTTTAGAAGGAAAAAACCAAACCATGTTGGCTTTTATTTCATGTATTGCACTTCTGTATAAGGATCTTATTTACACTCACTATTATTTCCTTTAACTTCATTATATTCATTGTCAAAACTTAAACTCTTAAGATCACAGCTTTGCATCTTTAAGAACTTAGACCCAAACTTGATGAGTTTGAGGCTGAGCTCAAGGCCAGCATGAACTACAAAGCGAGACCCTGTCTCAAAAAACCTAAAAAAAAAAAAAAAAAAGAAATGCATCATGTCAACCAGGTTATATCAGATATCTACTGCTTCTTTCTCATTAAATATGGAAAATAGTTTATGTCCAGATAAGTTTTCTACATTGCTCTATGGAAATAAGACAATCGTGCTCTTGGTCAAGCATCTATTTATTTGCCTTTGAGAAACTGAAGAGTTCAGAAACTTCTTTTTTTTTTTGAGACAGGGTCTCACTTTGTAGTTCAGGCTGGCCCTGAGCTCAGCCTCAAACTCACAGCACAGCAATCCTCCTGCCTCTGCCTCCCGAGTGCTGGGATTACAGGCGTGAACCACCACTCCCGGCACTGTGGTATGTGGTACTGATTGCTGCTGGGCGTGACTCTCCATGCCCAGTATGGTATGTGGTTACCAGGGATCAAACCTGGGCCCTTGTGCTTGCCAGACAGGTTCCGGAACCACTGGGCTAAATCCCCAGCTCAGAAACTTCTTAGAACTGACAGGTCACTCAATGTCCTTTGCAACTATACATAACTCAACTATACATAACCTGGTAAAGCACTGATTACCAAAGCTGAGAAACAGGACTAATTTTGTAGAAATACAATGAGATGGAAAAAAAGAATGTAAAACTGTACTTGATTAACATAATAAGTCATCGTTAAGGAAGTATTTTATTGAGTCCTGGCAGGTATCATATTGTATTTAGTAGATGGAGAAAAGGATAATGGTGTGGTGTTTTCCATTTAGTTTGGAGGTTTGTTGAGACAGGGTTTGCTATGTAGGCCGGACTGGCCCTGAATCTTTCAACTTCAACATCTTGGGTATTACTGAGACTAAGGCTGCACCCAGCTGTAGTTTTGTAAAATGTTTTTGTGGAGACATATTGATATATCAAAGTAGTGTGGTTGCAAAAGAATAAGAAAAAATGATGTGTGTGCCCCAAAGTTAGTGATATAATTTGGTCTCTGTAAATTTAGAAAGTTTTATAACATTTCCTGTAAGTTTTTTTTTTAAGTTGAACTCCTTATGTGAAATAGCTATGAGACCCCTACTCTCATTTCTTTCTTTTTTTATTTTTATTTTTTTGTATTTCAGGCTGGCCCTGAGCTCAGCCTCAAACTCACATTACAGCAATCACCTGCCTCTGCCTCCCGAGTGCTGGGATTACAGGCGTGAGACACCATGCCCGGCACCGTGGTATGTGGTGCTGATTGCTGGTAGGCACGAGTCTCCATGCCCAGGACTGTTGTATGTGGTTTCTGGGGATTGAACACAGGTCCCTGGGCTTGCAAGATAGGCACCAGAACCACTGAGCTAAATACCCAGGTGTAGGAAAAGGTGTAGCCATTTGGCAATTAAGTAGAACTTCTGTTAATTTCGTCATGAAGAAATCCTGAGCCTTCTTATAATTTGGATGTTCCCCAGACTTTGTTAATTTATCCTTAATAATAAAAGAGTTATTGAGAGAGAGCTGTAGTCTCTCTCTGCGGGGGGTGGGGGTGGGGGGCGCTGCAGTCCTCAGAGGCTCTTCTTTCTGCTCAAACTCGTCCCTGAGTGCCTGTTTTCTTCCACGACTCCAGACCTCACATCGGACTTACGCTGACACCCGGGCCCCTACTCTCATTTCCTCCATGGGAGGAAAGTCCAGTCATACTTGTCCTTTTATGTCAAAGACAGAAGTAAGATGTGGGGTTTTGGAAGCTGATGCTATTGCCCTGGAAAGTGTGAACCTCATCCTCCCAGGAGCACACTGCAGGTATCATCATGCCCACAGCTACCTCTCTGTGACCAGGACTCATATTCAATATGGTGTCTGTGTGTACCTAACAGGTAAGGATTCAGACCAATGACAATGCACCTTCCTGAGCCCGAGGACCCCAACTGCAGCCCCAAACCCCATCTATTTATTGCAAAGTGCCAACAGTGCAATTAAACCTGGACATCTGATGCCCAGCTGCCTGGCCGGTTTGGCTCCCAGTGACAGAGAGGGCTCTACCTGCCCCATGTGGCATGCATGAGTGCCGCAGGCTCACCACCACTGACCTGGCTGCGAAGAGGTCCACTACACTCATCCATCTGTCCCTGGCTCTCTAAGGCTGTAAGCGAAACCTAATGAGGTCACAAATGATTCTGCTAATCCCAGAATAGATAGTATCTTCAAAAAAATTATTATTTTATTAATTGTGGAAAGTGGTCTCTCATCTGAGAATGAAAATTGCATATATATTAGCTGAGATCTGAACATAGATTTAACCAAGAGACGGCTGGAAAGGATCAATAAGCTCTCTCTGGAAGGCTCTGAGTGGTTTTAATGAGCATCTTCGCATAGGAGGCCCCTCCTCCATCCCGCCCCCTCCCTGCTCTCGGCCTGAGGTGTCACAGCTTCTGTGCACCTTATACCTCAGCCAACACCTAGGAAATTTTGCTAAAAAACTAGTCTTTGTTTAGCAACTTGGAATCACCATCATCTGAAACTTCCTTAATCCAGAGTAAAATTTTAGGTCTCCTAAAGGCTTATTCCTGAAGACTGAACATCACAGGACACACCTCCTTTCAACTATCCACTGCCAACTTCCAAAATTTGCTAATTACAGTCAAAAGCGGATCCTGGATTCTATCTTTAGTTCAGTAGACTGATGTGGCACTTGGTCTCTAGAAATGAGTCTTTCCCCTTCTGCCTAAGCAAAGGCTAAAATGCCACACTTAGTCGTACGTGTCAGCGTCACAGGCCCAGTGACAAGCCATGGGAAAAGCATCCTAACAGTCCACTACCAACTGGCTTATTCAAATAACTTCTTCTCTCACATTTTAGCTGCTAGTTTTGTGGTGAATGCTGTTTTTGAGCTAATGAGGGGAAAACCAATTTTAAACCATGCAGGACAGAGATATTCACTCCACACTTTTTCTCACTGTATCAGTATCAGTTATGTTTCCACAACTTTACAGCTCCACAAATTTAATTTAAATAGCATTATAGGTTAAATCACTCAGTGAAAGACAAAGATAAAAGAGGGCTGGGGATATAGCTCAGTGGTTCCGGCACCTGTCTTGCAAGCGCAAGGACCTGGGTTCGATCCCTGGTTAACCACATATAATACTGGGTGTGGAGACTTTAGCCCAGCAGCAACCAGTACCACATACCACAGTGCCAGGCGTGGTGGCTCACACCTGTCATCCCAGCACTCGGGAGGCAGAGGCAGGAGGATTGCTGTGATGTGAGTTTGAGGCTGAGCTCAGGACCAGCCCGAACTACAAAAGCGAGACCCTGTCTCAAAAAACCTTAAAAAAGACAAAAAAAAAAAAAAAAGATACAGATATGATTCCATGGAATTATTGACCTTTGTTCTTTTTACTTAGCTTTCTCGAAAATTACATTCAAGTATTATTCAAGATAAAAGACTATAAAAGATGGTAACTGTTCAGCTTGGATTAGCTGAAAATCAAAACAAAGAATAAGAAACCTTTGTGATCAAATCATTTAGACTTGCAGAAAACAAGAACAGTTTTATATACATTTCATTTAAATGTATTTTTTTCTCTAAAGAGAATTTTCTGAACATTTTCTTCTTTTGAAGTGTTCTCCAGATAGGTGGGTGCTAATATAGATATGAGTAAAAATTAAAAACACAAGTGAAGGTGCTTCAAAGTTCCAAGCATTGTAGGAAAAATGTTTGTATTTTCTGCCTTTTTATGCCAAAACATTATTACCAGAGGTTTGAGTAAAGCATATTTCAAAATTCTGATACAGAATCCAAGCTGATCAGCATTTTTCACGAGGACCTCCAACAAATACACAGCCTGTAGAGCATTTTGAAAAATCTGTAGACAAATCAGCGCTTTAAAACACATGAATCCATTTAATTTTAATGAAAGCCAAACCATCGCATGAATGAGATGTACTCAATTATCTTATCAAATGTTCAAAAAGAAAAGTGTGCAGCCTCGTTCTTAAGGTTAGGGAAGAAGAAAAAAGAAATAAAGCAAAGCTATGGGCAGCTAGGTCGGGAAGCAGCTACCCCGTCAGCACTCTGCTCCCCAGGAGAAGGAGGTAGCAGCCGTGATACCAACAGGACACTGCTCCTATAAGGCATGAGCGATCGTGGGCTAATAAATCACTCACTGCCAGAGTAAACACCTGTGCTCTCTCCCCATGCTGCTGGCACCAGGCACCTTATATGAACCGTTCCAGAGTTCTTTTACACCTACCACCAATCCACAAGTATTAATCACTGTATTGAAGAGCCTAAGGTTTATTGAATGTTTATTATATACCCAGTACTGATCTGACCCCTTTTAATCTTATTTTTTCTTGACATTTCACAATATCTTTCTGAGATTAGGATTATTATTAGTCTTACAGTACAGATGAGGAAACTGATGTACAGAATAGTTAGACAATGTCACAGTCAACGCGTGACGGACACAGAGGGGATCCAGCACCTGTGACTCTGCAGTCTTTTTTCACGGCCACTGGGCTACACACGTCTTCCCCAGGGTCCCCCACAGCACTGGTCACAGGTAACTTGGCCACAGGCAGACACCTGAGTCACACGGTTAACATATTCAAAGGTCAAGACAGCCCAGTGTCTTCCGATCTCTAAATGACACCATGCCTGAGTCAGCAGAACGGTCAGCACTCAGCCTGGAGCCACCCTGACTGAGGGCTGGTCTGACACTGAGAAGGAGCAGAGAGGCTGGTGCCGGAGCCAGACTGTGGCCCTGCAGAGTAGAGCAGAGGTGACAGGATCTGCTGCTCCAGCAAGGAGAGGGGGAAGGAGGGCACAGGCTAGCTTTTCTCTTCCCTCACGCCTGGCCGCTGTGTGTAGGAAATCCCTCTGCACCACTTCCAAAGTCCTGCACACTAAGATCGTCTTTGCTCATTAAGACCTGAAGCTCAAGGAGAAAGTCAAGGTGGTATGAGGAAGTCCTGTCCCACCAGGCTATGCCACCTTCAACTCTGACACTGGTGCCCTTCTGCTCTATTGTCTGATAATTCTGCTTCCTTCCCAAAGCAGGTATCTGGATGGAATAACTTGAATTGTTTTGATTCTTCTCTAATCGGGCACTCCAAAGAGCTTAACATGCATTCAGCCTGCCTTTTACACACGCCAGGGAACACACCAACATTCAATGTCACGTTTCCATGCAACATAGTATTTTAGAAGTTTAGATCGTTAAGCTTTTGGCTGTTATCAATCAAATCTTGCCACAGTTCAGTGATCCTTCCGTTGAGTTGCTGCTGAATAGCACCCTGGCCAGCTGCTGTGGGGTCCGCACGGTCCCTTTTTACAAGAAGGAGATTCATTCTGTTTTATTTCACAAGAAAAGTTTTAAAAGATGCATCTGACTATTTTTAATTAAACCTTCTAATTGAGTATGGTGGCACAGGTCCATAACTCCAGCTCTGGCACAGGCTGCCAGAGGACCACCAGTCTGAGCCAAACCTTGGGAACTGAGAGACTTACCAAGGCCCTGTCTCGAAACAAAACTTTTCTGAAAGGCTGAGGGTGTAGCTGACTGAATAGGAAGTCCCTGGGATCAATCCCCAGTATCACCAAAAAACAAGCCAAACATTCCTGTATTATCAACTGCTGGAGGCAAAGAAAGTCCAGCTGATCCAGAGGAAGCTGTGTGCCTGCCAGAGCATGAGGGCTGGGGACACAGGCATCCTGAGCCTGGGTCAGCAGTGAGGTCCAGACCAGAGGTGTAGAAACATGTCCTTACCCTGGGCAGGGCATTGGAACGCAAGAAGCTTTATGTCTCAAGGTAGAGAATGGGGCAATATCCCTGGACACTGATTTCCTCAAAACATTCACTTTTTAAAAAAATTATTTAGTTTACTGTTACCTTTTATGTAGACCTTATCATTAAAAATTTGTACCTGTGTATAATATATCTTAATTCTGTTTTTCCCCATTCCTGTCCCCTTGCATTTCTTTCCTCCCATAAATATAAACTTTGATTCCTTTTCTCTCTTAAGTCATTCTTTTTCCGGAGACAAATATCCTTTCACTCTACTGTCCCCTGGCCTCCCCTCAAAAGCCATCTCATTTTTAATTGTTACAATTCAACCACCTCTGTTTTGATAGTAGGCAAAATTCCTTCCACCAAACTGTGGCAGAAAAGGAATTTAACAAGAATTCACACTCATTTTTTAGTTGAGGGAAACCAATTTATGGCTTACAGTTTTGCTGTGAAGTCATTTCTTTAAAAATGGTCACTTCTGAAGCTACATTCCCTATTTTGAAATGCATGACCTGATTTAGCACTTCTTAAATCACAGAAGCAAGGCATGATGGGAGATTTCTATCATTAGCATCTTGGCAGACTTCTGAAACACTGCAATTGAGAGAAGTTCACAAGTTTGCAGGGGCTTCGAATAATTCAGAATAAAACTCTGCTATGTGTTCAAAGAAACAGTGAAAAGGTGCCGGTTCCTCATCTCCACAACTCAGAGCCGCTACATTTATACTTAAAAGTTACCAACTAAGAATAATTTTTAAAACTCAATCAACTTGAGACCAAAAGGTCTTTAAAACTCAAGCCCAATCTTCTTGTCACATCTATGCTACTCATTATTATAACATAACTGTAAATAATTTCTCTAAATAGGTTTATCAGAATTTATGTTAGTTTTTATATTAACACACAGAATGTGTACTAACATAATTACTTATGCAATTTCTCTTGACGATCAAGCCTTAGAAATTTCAAAAAGGGGAAAAACGTCTAAAGTACAGTTTCTTTTTTAAAAATTCCAAGGGTGGGGCCAGGGATTTAGCTCAGTGGTTCCAGCACCTGCCTTGCAAGTGCAAGGACCCTA
>PVIR01043057.1:0-11937 GCA_004026965.1 Petromus typicus | reverse complement strand
TGTGCTTCCACGGTAGGCGTGGTACCACTTGATCTAAGTCTTCGGCCCCGTCTATCCTTGATGCACACCTGCCTGAAACCCACCAACGCGACCAGCTTGCCTTCAGGAAGCCACGGGATCCCAGGATGGACTGGAAGCCTCTGAGCCCTGAGGAGACAGCTGCCTGCTCCCACTGGAGTCCTGAGAGACTGAGAAGTGAGAAGTCCTGAGACACTGAGAAGCTTTCAGTGATATACTGTTGAGAAGCCTGTTCAGAGCTGCAGACTGCAGTCTCCTAGAGGGGATGCAGAGTCCTTGTCCTGCACCTGACCTGCTTGTGGGTGGGGCAGCTCGTTTTGCAGCCTTCAATGATGCTGCACCGAATGCGGCCCAACCTGCGTCCACACCTTCCTCACAGGCCAGAGTGTAAGCACAGGGGCTCGAAGGGGTTTGCTGGCCAGACCCCACCTGTATTGTTTTGTTTGTTGCTTTTTTGTTTATTGAACTAAGTATCTTGCATTTGCCTGGTGGGTGTAGCGCCACTGAGCTATATCTCCAGGCCTACTCCCTGGTTTTGATGAGGAGGGGTAAGGCCTCCATTTCTCCTGCTGTCATTCTAGGCTTAAAGTTAACATCAGCCAGAAAGAAGGGCTGTCATCAGTAGATGAAGTAACAAAATGTTGGTGAGGCTTCAGAAGAAAGTAACCTTCTGAATTGTTAGTAGGATGGAAACTAGTACCACCAGTATGGAAATCAGTATGGAGAGTCTTCAAAAAACTAAAACTAGAGGGCCGGGGAGTTAGCTCAGTGGTTCCCGCGCCTGTCTTGCAAGTGCAAGGACCCGGGTTCGATTCCCCGGTAACCACATAACAATACTGGGTGTGGAGACCAACACCCAGCAGCAACCAGTACCACATACCACAGTGCCGGGCGTGGTGGCTCACGCCTGTCATCCCAGCACTCGGGAGGCAGAGGCAGGAGGATTGCTGTGATGTGAGTTGGAGGCTGAGCTCAGGGCCAGCCTGAACCACAAAGCGAGACCCTGTCTCAAAAAACCTAAAAAAAAAAAAACAAAAAAAACCCAAAACAAAACTAAAACTAGAAATTTCATTTAATCCAGTTCTTCCCTTCCTAGGTATCTTCCGTACAGTACTCCACTCTACTAGCTGAGCTACGAAGGGAGCACCCTAGGTATCTTCCGTAGAGAGAGAGAGAGAGATAATATTACAGCGGTCCATTCACAACCATATTTATAGCAGCTCAAGTCATAATAGATGCATCTTGAAAGCAGCCTATATGTCCATCAATAAGTGAGTGGATAAAGAAAATGTGATGTTTATATACAATGAAGTACTTTTCTGCTATAGATAAGAATAAGTTTGAGTCATTTGTAGGAAAATGTGTGCAGCTTGAAGCCATGATGTTAAGTGAAGTAAATCAGACACACGTGTAAATATCACGTGGTTTCTCTTACATGAGAAATCTAAAGTATACAGAAAGGGTAAAATAAGGAACAGGGTCCAGTAGAGTACAGTAAAACAAGAGTACAATAGAAACAGGGAAATATTGTACAGCTCAAAAGGGAACCAAGAGATGGAGGGGTGGGGAGGCAAAAAAGGAGAAGGGGATATAAAAAGAATTAAGATGTGGTATGTATATTTACCAACTCCCTCCAAAGAACATAATCATTATGTAACACAATATATACTGATGAAAAATAAAACCTCCAACCACACAAACAAGCTAGCATTACACAGACCTTGCGAGGCTGACAGTCTGTGGCACCAGTCAGAGTTGTGGGATCTTGGTAGTTCATTTATTAGTTGAAAGAGAAAATTAAAACCAGCTATGACAAATATATAAATATTGAAATCACTTTTTAAAAAATATTCCACATATATTTTCCTTTCTGTGCCTGACTTATTTTACTTGTAATATCTGTAGGTGTGTCCGTGTGGCCATCTCCTTCTTAAATGCAGAATTATAGTCCACTCGATGTACATGTAATGTGATTAAAACATACAGGGAAGGTTTAAATGAAAAGTTTTATTACACTAACGGTACCTTGCCCTCATTTTCCCTCAAATCTTCTGCCTTACGTTGAACACCCTGTGTCAGTGTTCCTGCCACTTTTTTTTTTTTTTTTTTAGGTTTTTTGAGACAGGGTCTCGCTTTGTGGTTCAGGCTGGCCCTCAGCTCAGCCTCCAACTCACATCACAGCAATCCTCCTGCCTCTGCCTCCCGAGTGCTGGGATGACAGGCGTGAGCCACCACGCCCGGCACTGTGGTATGTGGTACTGGTTGCTGCTGGGCGTGAGAGTCTCCACACCCAGTATTGTTATGTGGTTACCAGGGATCGAACCCGGGTCCTTGCGCTTGCAAGACAGGCGCCGGAACCACTGAGCTAACTCCCTGGCCTGTTCCTGCCACTTTTGAGAGCAGTTTTGGAAGTCTGCTCTGCTGGGGGTCCTGATAATGTGTGATGTGAATACAGTGAGTGTTGCTGCTGAGGCCCCCTGCAGAAAGACAGCTCCTCGAAGCACAACGTTGCGTCCTCATCTACTCTTTTCACTGCCCCCGTCATCCTGCGGCTTCTACTTCTTCCATAAAGTACAGACAGCCGGGAAAGATAACTTTTGAACTCATTTAGGACCCAGCGGCAGCCATAACAGCACAGTTTCCATGGCAACAGTGGTGAGACAGGACTTCGGGAGCTGCTTCAGAAAGAGGCCAAATGATAGGATACGTGTTTTTGCAGTGAGGAACAGCATCTCGAGGGGGATTAAGAGCAATGTTTTAGTTGTAATAAATAAACAACATTAGCTGTAATTTTCCGTCATACCTTATATGGATACCATCTTAAAACTCATTTATTCAGTGATGGACACATCATTTCCATAACTTGGCTTGTGGTGAATAATCCTATAGTGATCGTGGGGGTGCAAATATCTGTATAGAGTGATGATTTCCTTTTTAAGAGATGACGATTTCATTCTTTGCCTCTGTACTCGGAAGATAGATGCTGGCTTGTGTGGCAATTCAGTTTTGCTTTCCTTTGGGGACTTCCTTACTCTTTTCCAGAATGACTGTTCCAGTCTACCTTCCTGCCCACAGTGTCCTGGTCCCCATCTCCACACACCTCGCTGCCTGTCAGTGTCCCCTGCTGCCGTGTTTTCTCCTGACTCCTCCAGCACCAGCTGCTCTTGGATTTCCTCCTCCTTCCCCATCTGCCTCTTTCCTGTGAGATGCTGACCGCTCATCTCTCCTTCCTCTTGTACCCCTGGGTGATCTCTCACTCTGAGGTTCAGCTTACAGCCTGTGCATGCCTGTGACTTATCTCTCTGGTTCTGATTTCTTTTTGGCAGTATGTGATACAATATTCGGGACACATGCTTCCTGGAAGTGTAGACCCTTTTGACTTGAAACGTCCACAACTGATGTTTTCATCTTTTCCAATTACCCATTTTCTTCTCATATCTTCTCATTTTCTTTTTTTTTCCTCTCTCTTTCTTTCTTTTCTTCTTTCCTTCCTTCCTTTCTTTCTTTCTCGGTTTTTTGAGACAAAATCTCATTTTGTAGCCCAGGCTGCCCTGGACCTGTGGCGATCCTCCTGCCTCTGGCTCCTGGGAGCTGGGATTGCAGGCCTGTGTCACCATGCCCAATGATATCTGCTCTTCTTTTTGACTTAGTAGACAGCACCACTGTCTTCCGTTGCCCCCTGACCTTCAGGTTTGCCACTTTGACCTCAAATACGTACGACCGCCATCTGCACTTCTTACCAGAAGCAGGCTCATCTCCTGTTGTTGTTGTAATACCTTCTTGTCTCCCAACATCTACTTTTATATTTCTCTGATTTCTTCAAGACATTTTAGCCTACGTAAATTATTAAAGGCAAAAATTTGATCTAGCCATTGTTGCCCGTTGGTTTTAGGGTAAAATACCAAATAAATACACAAGCAGTGCAACCCCATCTGAGCTGGCTCCTGCCAGCTCTTGCCAGCCTTCTCTTTGCTCACAGTGCCCAGCAACAGCGGCCTGAGTGCACCTTGAGCTTTGTCCTGATCTGACCTTTCCCATGTGCCAGTGCTTCTGCCTGGGGCACTGTCCGTACCCTTCCCCTGATAAATTCCTACGCATAACTCGGTCTTGGGAGTGAGGTCCCCTCGGTATGAATTCTCTCAAAGTGTCCTCTGCTCTTCCTTGCCTCATAGCTCTGTACCTAGATGCTCTCATTGTCCCTAATTCTGCCCCAGAAGGTAGGAGCTCACCCACCAGGGGTGAGAGCAGGTGGACCTAGACGGTCATTTCTAGCATCTGTATATTTGATTAAACACACTTACGAGACAACTATGTTCTGGGCTTTCACAGACTTTCTCGCTGAATTGTTATGACAATTTCTTACAGCAGATTTTATTCTTACTCCCTTGTAAGTGAGGAAAATGCGGTTTGGGGAGTTGAATGGCCTTAAATCACAGAGATTAAACTGCTTTCTTTTTGGTCAGGATTTTTAAGATCATGAATTCATATTTAAAATGAACACGAATGTTGACTTATGGCTGGCACTTCTCCTTTTAGAGGACTTAACCACGCGTTTTAAGGGGCTCTGTTTTATAAGAGTAAGATGCCCATGGCCCAAAGATCCTGCAAACTGTCCGGAGCTTGGAATTTAGATTAGGCCCTGTGCTTTGGAGGGGCGCGTGCTCATTCACTCCGCGGCAAGTCAGGCAGAAACGTGGTCCCGCCCTTGTAGACAGACATCTGTTCCAATATAAATTTCCTGTTTATTGAGGCTTCGGCTCTATTGAAAGAAAGGTCTCGATACGGCCTAACAAGTCAATCATTATAAACCTTGTTAGTGTGACAGCCCCCTGTGTATTGTTTAACTGGAAACGAAACACAAATACGCCAAACCCCTGCAGTATCCGCTTCACGGTGCATAAATCCACCATGCATCATGTCACTTGAAATTTGATGGCGATCTACCAAATGGCAGAAAAGACTTCGTCCTCAGAGGACTATGCAAATGAGGCCACTGGAACAATGGGGGGAGAGGAAGAGCCGGTTCTTCGTGCCCCTCCCCCCAGGTCTTTCCAGAAAGCATTCCCGAGGGTCATTGCTTAGTGGCGACTGGTGAATTACCCAAATACAGATGACCGTGTTCAGCTCCACACGCAGATCTGGCTTCAGATCTGTGCTAAATAGGATTGAATCGTTCTTCTGTGCTCTGCAAGCCAAGCTGTGTTATTGTTGCTCAAAGCGAAACCTCCTCAGACCCTTATTAAGCTGTTTTAATTGCTTTCCTTGGCTTGCTCTCTCTTCTAATCCAACCTCAGAGGTGAGGGATGATCTGCTCTTAGTTACGCTGAGACAAAGATACTCATCCGCACCCTGCTGACCCTCCTTGGTTCAGGACACGTCCACGCTGTAGGAAACCTTGCGTTTTCATTTGGGAAGGTCTGAGCCAGCCCAGTAGCTGGCTGATAATAGGTCCAGATTGCGGTTAAATAACTTTGCCATTGATCAGATTTTATTGGCCAGGGTTTGCATGGATAGAGCTTTTGTTCTAGCCAGGTCTCCTGGCAAGATTTATTCAGAAATTGTTAGAATCAGAGCTGGGAGCCTGAAGGGCTGACACCTTCCCAGTTGTTGGTCTCAAGGAGACACAATACTGAGGAACCAGCAGAGCCTCTGAGTGGCATGGCCTAGCCTTGGCAGGTTTTGGGAGGTTGGCACAAGGTCCTGCACGGGAGGAGTATCTGGCTGTGAAGCCTGGCCAAGTTGGTGCTTTGGGGAAACGAGTAGGCATGCCGCCTGGAGCAGCAGAAGACTGGCACGTGAGACAGGAGTGAGGAATGGTGGCCGGACGATGGAGGTCCCCTTGCAGGAAAATCATCGTCTTCCTCACTCATCCTTCTGGGGAGTTTAAGAGGGGCTCTGAGTTTCTTTAGCACTGGATGTGTTTGACAGGCTTGTCCGTGGCTTTCTTGAGAACAGAGGATGATCTCTGCTCCTTTGTCAGATATAACCTCTCCTAATTACTAAATATGGTGGCACCTCAGTTCACAAATTTAATTCTTTGCACATCTCTAGCCAAAAACCGAACAGTACAAGAACCAAATAAAATCCAATGGTTAGGTTGAGAGTTAACCTTAAAGGGAAGTTTGATTCAGTTCTCATCCAATCCGGTTTGCAGCCAGAATTTTGCAAAGACTTAAATTAGGAAACCAAGGCACCAGTAGGTTCCCCCTTTTAAAAGCAAAGGAAGACTTTATCAAATATTATAATATAATCTATTTCTATCCTTCCTTAAGACTACTTCTCTGTACCTTTTGACAAGATAAAACATGGAAAGACATGTCATATAATAGTTAAAAACATTCTTATTCAAGCTCTTGAAATAGTTAGGCAATGAATGAGAATATTTTGGAACCATTTTAGGTTAAGTGTATATTATGAGTTAAAAACAGAGGTTCTAGACCTGGGGACTTGGCTCAGTGGTTCCCACATCTGCCTTGCACGTGAAAGATCCCAAGTTCAATCCATGGTACCACATACTACAACACCAGGCATGGTGGTTTACGCCTGTAATCCCAGCACTCAGGAGGCAGAGGCAGGAGGATTGCTGTGAGTTCAAGGCCAGCCTCAACTACAAATCGAGATCCTGTCTTTAAAAAAAAAAAACACCTCAAAACAGAGGTTCTATTGAGTTTACGAAGGGAGAAAATAGGCTGTGTTTGGGAGTCAAATGATTGTTGTCTTGAAGAACATTTGGTTTTGCAGGAAATCTGTTGATTTCTCAGGAAAAATAGAGCTTATTTTCTCATTTTAGAATAGGACAATTGCTCTAAACTATTTTATATTATTCAAGAATAGGTTAATCTTTGTAGATTTCAAAACTAATATTTTATAGGAACATAAACACCATGTAAGTTTGTATGATGTCAGTCTATAGATTTAATAATCTTTTCATTGCTTCTGGGGCCAGAGAATGCATTGTTTGAAGTTTAGGTTGGTTTTCATAGGGAAAGAAAAGAATAATTTAAGCTTTTGGTTTGGAGAATGGAGTAATCAAGATAACCACTAATACACATTGTTGCTTCTAAGGCTGTTCCATTAAGTCTCCCTGAGCCACACTGCAGACTGTGATTTTTCTTACAGATGTCCTTGCTCAGCACTATGGGACTGAGAGGTAATCATCCCTGTCCTACAAAAGAAAAAGAAGATGTGATTTCTGCCCTTAAGGCTTGGGTTTCAAGGTTGAGGGTGTCTACGTGTGCTTAGCATGCAAAGCCCTGGGTTCGATTCCTAACCCCAGAAAGTCAAAACTAAAACTGAAGCTATAAAATGCTGGTAAGGACAGAACACATCCTTGTGAAGGATATTTTAAAGAAAAATCAACGGAGATATATTTATTCACATTTATATAATTAACACATAATAATTAGAGCTGCCATTTTCAAATGATTCCTTTCACGGGAAACTTGACCAGACATGATAGCGGGTGTTAATACCTCCTTTTGCAAATGAGGAGGCTGATTCTCCGAGAGGTCACGCGTCTCTCCTGAACCACCCGCGCAGCAGGGGCAGCATCTAGGCAGAGTCTGGCCAGTCGCCCTCTGAAGCTGACCTCCGGCCTGCTGCTGGGGGACCTCTACGGGCAGTGGTGGTCTGGCTCGGTCCTGGCCTTGCCACGGTGCTTTGCTGGGTGTCTGGCCCAGAATAGATGCTCCAGGATGATTTAACAGATCGACAGGGCACTGCTAAGGCATGGAAACATTTTTCCTGTCCTAGCCTTGTAAACAAGTCATTGCATTAAATTTGTTTTCTTTGAAATGGGCTTTATATGTTTGGATGTGAGATTTTCCCCTCCCTGGGGCATATGGCTCTGCTTTCTTGATTGCTCCTGTCTTTGTCAAAATGCGTGGCCCATTTGGGGAGGGTAGGTTGGGTGGGGCTGGCTGGATCCAGCAGAGCCTGGCAATGGCTCTGCACCCAGAGTTTGGCTGTGCCGGGTGTGTGAGGGGCGTTCTCCAGACAGATGGCCTCTTCCGCTGTTGGAGCACGAAGGAGAGAGGGGGCAGGGCTGCCGCTCCGAGCCAGAGTTTGTCTTGCTTGTGCCTTGGTAAGCAAAGGCTGGGAAATGCGACTTGTTATCCTTCATCAGAAGATCACGCTAATTTACAGGCCCGAGAATGAAGTTATGTGCAGGCTGCACTTTTGAACTCATCACTGACTGTATTAAATCACAGCAAAACGTTGCTCGTGCAGCAGGTGGGACAGTGACGAGCTCAGTCGCTGCCTTGGGTATGAAATGTCAGTCTGCCGACATTATTCCCTCTTCTATTGCCGTATTCTTCCACCGGTTTGGAGCATCTGTTCATATTTGCTTATTGAGCCCTCGGGGCTCACTTATCCAAAGTCATGCTTAACTTCATGAAATTGCCGTTTGAAGGACAGCTTTCTGCCAGTCTGCTAAAGACGAATGGCATGTCATGAAGAAGAGCAGGGGGAAGCAGCGTGCCATTTTGGCCCTTTTGCTGCACGTGATGAGAGGACACACACTTTACTTGCAAGGAAAAGTGATCTTGGATCTTGCTGGGGCCTGGGTGCTCCTGGTCCATGGCTGGGCTCTTGCTATGGTTTTAAATGTGCTCTCTGGGAAGAGGAAGTCAGGACCAGAAAACCAGAGTGAGAGAGAGAGCAAGGTGAAGAGTCCTCCTGCTGCCGGTGGTGATAATGGACAACGGGTGATCAGTAGTGATGACTCCGGACCCCAAAGAGCACAGAGCGGGTAGATTAAGTGGCAGACACGGATCATTTGTGATTTTGGAGGCAAGAAGTTGGAGGTCAAGATGTCAACAAGGTTGGTGATCTCTGAGGACTGTGGGGATCCTGTCACTAGACACTAGTGCCTCCCTCTTAGCTGCTGGGGATTCGCAGCCAAGGAACGTCCCTGCGGTTCCCTGGCTTCGTCCCAGGCTCTCTCTGCCCTTCCTCAGCCATTTGGCCTGAGTAGAGTCTATGCTTCAGTCGCAACTCTGATCCAACTGGATTAGGGACCATCCCAATGGTTCCCTCATGTTAACTTGGTTGTCTGTAAAGAGCTTTCTCCAAAGAGATCACATTCTGAGGCACAGGGGTTAAGGTTCCAACACATCTTTTTTTTGAGGAGGGTACAATTCAGTGCATAAGACAAAGGTAGGGGGATGGAAAAGGGAAATATTTGTTTGTAACAGGAAAAAAATGCACACTGATTATCTCCTCCACTCTTTCTGGCACTCCCTGGGTTGGAGCTTAAATGTTGGAGTGAGTTTCCAGAGTCTTTGGTAGTATTATTTTATGTCCTGGGGCTGTCCCGGCCCTGTCCACCACTGTCACACAATGCGAGATAAACACAGAACTCTTTGTCCCCCTCTGCTGGGGCTGTAAGTTTTGCCACAGTGGGCCTGGCTGTCAGCCACTGGGAGCATGAGCAGCCTTGGCCGAGGGACAGCTGGAGTTTATCAACCATCCCTGGTTTTCTTCTGCATCAGTTCTGTAACAGCTGATGAAACCCAGTGAAGAATATGTGGAGTGGACTCCTTTGCCCCTCATGGATGAGTCGGCTGCCATCCGTGATAAGCTTTCATGGACACGGTTGGTGTTTATGGGTGAGCGCGGCCTCCTGTGCAGAGATCTACTTACGGTGTGCCTGGCAAAGACTTGCTGTGGCTCATTCCACAGGCATTTGTTGGTGCTTACGTGCTTATTAAGGGGTGGGGTGGGGCAGGTTGCCCAGGGCACTGCTAACACAATACAGAATTTCTAATGTGGCAAAACTTCAAGTGGTCCAGAAATTCCCTCTGGAGGAAGAAATAACACTGGCGTTATCCTTGAGATGAGGGGCTCATTATCTGAATGAGATATTTTTTTCCGTTGTGGGTGTGTCTGTTCTAAAAGTAAAAAATATTTTTCAAAGACTGCAGCAAAATCTGTTTTGTAATTTAAAATGATATAATGCCTACTCAACTCCTAATAATATTAAGAGCACTTAAGAAACTGAGATCTAACACATGTGCCATAATATTTATTTTTTTAAGTATTCTTCCTATTCAGTAGTTTCCAGAATATTGAAAAAGTTGTACAATCATCACTACTATCGAAGTCATCACCCTTCAGAATAGCCTGTATTTGCTAGCTGTCTTCACTTCTTTCCTTCCCCCAACTCTTGCAAAGCTATTTCTCTGCTTTCTTTGCCCGTGGGTTTGCATGTTCTGGACATTTCCTGTAAGTGGATGCCTACAGTACATGGCCTTTTGTGTCTGGCTTCTTTTACTTAGCATGGGATTTAAAGGTTCGTTCACATTGAAGTGTTAAGAAACTTACCATGTGCCTCATTTCTTTATTGTAACATGTTTCATTTTCTTTTATGACTGAACAATATGCATTCTATTTTTATTTATCCATTCATCAAAGATGGGGACTTGGGGTTTTCTACATCCTAGGTGTGAAGAATAATGCTGTTACAAATATTTATCTATTGTTAAATTTTTGTATGAATATATTAAATTCTCTAGGAGTAAATTGCTGTTTGATAGTAGTTCCATGTTTAACTTTATGAAGAATCATTTAACTTTTTTCTATAGCAGCAGGACCATTTTATTTTCCCATAAGCGAAGTCTGAGAATTCTGGTTTCTCCACCTCTTTATCAATACTTGTTATTGTTTATCTTTTTGGTCACAGACATCCTAGTGAATGAGAAATATGTTCTCATTGTGATTTGGATTTATATTTTCCTAATGGCTAATGCTGTTGACCATCTTTTCATTTGCTTATTGAAATCTGTCCCTTTCTTTTTTTAGAAGAAATGTAATCATCTTCAATTTTCATTTTGCAAAAGCCTTCCTTGTTTACTCCTTTAGTAAACATTTAGTGAGCATGCATATATTCTAAAGGCAAATTGTCCAGGTCCTGGGAGCCAGGTCCTCTCAGGTGAGAGTGGTGTTTTCTAGACCAGAGATGGTTCATCTTGTATGTAACCCTGCTAGGTTGGCATCCTCACTCAGAAGGCAGGAAACCAAAATTTCAGTGATGAGTCCGCAGAAACGCTGCTTCTGTAAAGCAAATGGCCATGATGAGTTTCGCTGTCTTTGTTTTTGGAGCTCAGTGAGCAAAGTCCAGCACAAATGCTGAGCCTTGAGTGAGGAGACTATAACTGGCCACAGGCCTTGGTTCTTTGAGTGGATTCTGGAGCATTTTAGAAGTAATCTACATGGCAGCTTGGGTGAAGAGTGCTGTACTGTCAGTAGCATGGGACAGATTTCCAGCCATAGGTTACTACTTGGGTCAGGGCTGGACCCCAGGAGAGGGAAAATACTGGCTAAAGTATGATGACCCAGAGGACTGGCACGGTGCCCTGAAGGGACCCCTGAGTCAGGAGAAATTTGAAGGGATGGGGGGATGTCTTCAAAATGAGCTCGGATTGGGGCAGAGAAGTACTACTTGTCACTGTTACTTCCTCCCTACTTTGACTACGATGCTGCTTTGTTATGGAAAAGTATAGGATAGTCATAAGGAAGACACGGTCTCTTCCTAGACAAGTATATAGAGAAGTTGGAAAAACAAATGTCAGAACTAATTTTAACACAGTGAGATAATTACCAAGAGAGGTATAAGCGAAGTGTTCATTAGTTGGTCCTTTGAATAGCTGCTTTCTCCATGTGTCAAGTCACCCCAAGATTTGGCTTAGCTGACTTGTCCAAATTCTGACCCATCTTCATTTTTTTTTTTTTTTTTTAGGTTTTTTGAGACAGGGTCTCGCTTTGTGGTTCAGGCTGGCCCTGAGCTCAGCCTCAAACTCACATCACAATCCTCCTGCCTCTGCCTCCCCAGTGCTGGGATTACAGGCGTGAGCCACCACGCCCGGCACTGTGGTATGTGGTACTGGTTGCTGCTGGGTGTGGGTCTCCACACCCAGT
>PVIR01043056.1:0-11795 GCA_004026965.1 Petromus typicus | reverse complement strand
AATTCCATTTCTTGTTCAACTACTTTAATTATGGTACGGAACCTCACTAATACAGTAAGTACATTTCGCTGCCGTCGCACTTTTCATGCTAATGTTTGCCCATGGAAGACCTTGCTTCTAGACTCATGAAGCTTTTTAGGTTATTATATTTCTAACATTTAATAATGGATGTTTGCATCTGAATGTTATGTTACTTTATAACATCTTGTTTTTACTACTCTTGGGTTTGTTAATAAAGTACAGAGTTCTTTGAAATATTCCTTGTGAATGTGTTATTTTTCAGCGTTAAAGTTTTTAAGTTCACAAGTTTTTATTATAAGGTGCAAAAGACTATATGCATTATGTGACTTTTTGGCAAAAAGTAAGGGAAAGCTATATATAGTTTTAGCTCATTGACCTCAATCTGTGATTAGGCTTTCCATAATTTCAGTTACCTGTGATCATCTGTGATCTGAAAATTTTAAATGGAAAATTTAGGAGCTAATTTATAAGGCATTAGGTGCATACCATTGAGTAGAGTGATGAAATCTTGTGCCATCCCTCTCCATCCTACCTAGATATAAATCATCCCTTTGGTCAGTGTATCCACACTGTATGCTTCCCACCTGGTATCAGTCAATAGCTATCTCAGCATATTGATTGTCATAGTATCCCAATGCTGTGATCAGGTAATTCTTATTGTACCTTATAATGTCCCCAAAGCACAACACTAAAGAAGTAGGAAAGTTAATTACAGAATATAGTTATAATTTTCACTTTGTTATTTTGATTTTTTTTTGAGGAAGGATCTTGCTTTGTGGTTTAGGCTTGTCCTGAACTCAGCCTCAAACTCAGCAATCCTCCTGCCTCTGCCTCCTGAGTGCTGGGATTACAGGTGTGAGCCACCATGTGCCCACCATGTCCAGTATTGTGGTATGTGGTACTGATTGCCGGTGGGTGTGAGTCACCATGACCAGCATTGTTGTGTGTGGTTTTGGAGGATCGAACTCTGGACCTTGTGTTAGCAAGGCAGGCACTGAAACCACTGAGCTAAATTCCCAGCCTGTTATTCAGTGTTCTTTGTTCACCTCTTAACTTAACTTAATTTGTAAATAAAACTTAATCATTGCTATGTATTTGTAAAATAGAATATATAAAGTTCAGCACTATCTGTGGTTTCAAGCATCGACTAGGAGCTTTGACATGTATCCTCATGAATCAGGGGGAAATACTTCACATGTGGGTGTATTTACTAGAATGAAAATGAGAACAGAAAGAGATAGCTAACAGGGGATCTACTGGAAGTGTGAGTTTTCTTAATATATCTTGTAATTTTATGAGATATAAATGAAAAAAGTAAAATCTAAACAAATGAACTTAATTATACAGCAAATTGATAAGGTAATTTAACAATGAAAATGATTAGTTCCAGTATTTTTTGAATGTAGTTCTCTTATTGCAGTTTTACACTAAGTCAAAAGAGCTCAACTGCAGAGGCCACCCAGAATTTTTTTTATCCTGTAAGACCTACTGTTTCTATCCTGTAAGACCTTTTCTATCCTGTAAGACCTCTGTGTAAATAGATCTCCTTGGAGGACCTGAAGTAAACTCTTCACAACTCTTGGAGACCCATGTTAGTGCTTCTCTGAAAACCAAAAATGACAGTGTGAATTGCAACCATTCAGTGGGGTGTGCATCTCATTTTGTGGCACATGGTGCCAGATTCTCCCAGCAGAACCTTGTCACAGAAGCTGGGATGGGAGTCAGAAGCGGCCAGAGTCTACCTAGAGTCCCTCCCTAGAGATTATGGCTCAACCTCACAGATGTCACCTTATGGTGCTTTTCTCTCTTTGCTTCCATCAGTCCTTCCTCTGTCTGACCTGAGGATTTTAGATTCCAGCAGCCGGCACAAAAATACCAGCTTCACATGATCTGTTTGGACAATTCCACAATTGCCTAAAATCAAGTCCCTCGTTAGATCCCTCACTATTTGCATTTCTAGTGCTTGTTCTTCTGAGTATTGAGAAAAATATATTCTCAATACAAAAAAACCTCCTAGAAGTAAATATTTATTGTGGGATGGAGAAAACAAGAACATATGTTGACACTGAGAATCAGAGTTTTCATTGTAGGATAAGTGGAAAATGAATAGGGGACAAGGAAAGTTGAAGAAGAACTCTGTAGTGTCGGATTTAAATTTCAGGCAACAGCACGAAGTGTGTGTGTGTGTGTGTGTGTGTGTGTGTGTGTGTGTGTGTGTGTGTTTTCTTAGCTCTTCTCAGTTAAGGAGGTGCTTAGAAATAGCAATAACCATACTTTTTCTCTGGATCTTGACTTTAAAATGTAATTCTCCACTAAAAGTACCTCTTTTTTCCTGGTGCCAAAGATTAAACTCAGGAGCCTGCACTTGTGAGGCAGGCATGGTGCCAGCGAACTAAATTTTGGCCCCATTCTCCACTAAAAGTAAACAGAATTCCATTGAGAAATAGATGATTCCCGATCTGGAGCAGGAAATATATAAATTGAGCCTTCTTAGAATGAGCCTTGGCAAACTTAAGGGCAGGGACACTAAAGACTACTTGGTCATGTCAAAAAGAACTAACCACAAGCCTCCCACTGGTCCAATACAGAACAGTAGGGAGATAAGAAATAATGACCCTAGGCCGGGGATTTAGCTCAGTGATTCTAGTATCTATCTGGCAAAAACGAAGTCCCAAGTTCAATCCCCAATAAACACATACCACTGTGCCGGGCATGGTGGCTCATACCTGTAATTCTAGCACTCAGGAGTAAGAGGCAGGAGGATTGCTATGAGTTTAGGGCTGGCCTAGGCTACATAATGAGTTCGGGGCCAGTCTGAACTACAAAGCAAGACCCTGTCTCAAAAAAAGAAAAATAAATAATGACACTGAGGGCTGGGGATTTAGCTCAGTGGTTCCGGCACCTGTTTTGCAAGCGTAAGGGCCTGGCTTCGATCCCTGGTAACCATATACCATACTGGGCGTGGAGACTCACCCCAGAAGCAACCAGTACCACATACCACAGTGCCAGGTGTGGTGGCTCACCCCTGTAATCCCAGCACTTGGGAGGCAGAGGCAGGAGGATTGCTGTGATGTGAGTTTGAGGCTGAGCTCAGGGCCAGCCTGAACTACAAAGCGAGACCCTGTCTCAAAAAAAAAAAATAATAATGACACTGATAGATTATAATATAGTTATTTTTCACAATCCATAAGCCTATAATAATGAAAGAAAGACCAAGAGTACAATAAATAAATAAATAAATAAATAAATAAATAAATAAAACAAACCCTAGAAGTAAATATGTATTATTGGATAGAGAAAATAAGAACATACGTTGACACTGAGAATTAAAGTGATGGGGCATAAAGCTGCTCTTCAGAAAAGAATTCTAGATCATTATAGAGGGAATGATGGGCTTTTAAAAATCATCATTGCAACCTCCAGTGTAATAATTACCCCAAATGAGAACTATTGGTAATTGCTAAAATTAGTTTTTAGAGAAAGATACCCTTGAAACAGGACAGTTTCATGGTTTTCTAACAGTATCACATAGACCCTTTTTTAATTATGAAAGGGAAAATGTTCTTTTACAACCAGAAGTATGTCACCACATTAAACAGGATATGTAATTTAGCATCACCAGCAAGAGTGTAATTCTATGTGGAGTGGCACCTTCGTTCACGAGCTTAATTCTCTGTGCTATTCTGTTCACAAACTGAATCAAATGAATCAAGTTTCCCCATACAGTCAACATGGAACCTACCATTGAATCCGATTCAGTTCTCATTCAATTTGGTTTGCAGCCAGAATTGTGGAAGGAGTTAAGTACATGAACTGAGGTGCCACTGTAATGTAAATCTTCCTGTAGTACACCATTTATGTAATGTTGACAGCTTGACTTGAGAATAATCCTAAGGAAACAGTCATATCTAAAATAAATTAAAAGATTGAAGAAATGCAAGAATCAAATGCAATGTGTAAAACTTATCTGAATTCTAAGAAAGAAATATAAGCCCATTTCTGTCCAGTTTTTGGAAAACTGGAGAAATTTAAAAATGGACTGTATGTCAAGTGATAATTATGAATTAATTTTTAAAAAATATTTTATTTTATTTATTTATTATTTTTAGGGTTTTTGAGACAGGGTCTCGCTTTGTAGTTCAGGCTGGCCCTGAGCTCAGCCTCAAACTCACATCACAGCAATCCTCCTGCCTCTGCCTCCCAAGTGCTGGGATTACAGGCGTGAGCTACCACGCCCAGCTATTTATGAATTAATTTTAATAATTAATGTTAATATTTTTATAAAGCATGCCAGGATGGGCCAGGGATTTAGCTCGGTGGTTCTGGCACCTGCCTGGCAAGTGCAAGGACCTGGGTTTGACTGATCTCTGTTAACCACATACAACAATGCTGGGTGTGGAGACTCAGCGCCCACCAACAGTCAGAACCATGTACCACAGTGCCAGGCATGGTGGCTCACGCCTGTAATCCCAGCATTTGGGAGGCAGAGGCAGGAGGATTGCGTGAGTTCCAGGTTGATCTCAGAGCCAGCCTAAACTACAAAAGCAAGACCCTGTCTCAAAAAAAAAAAAAAAAAAAAAAAAGCTAGCGTGGTTAAGAATAAAATATGTTTTCAATTTTAGAATGGTTCAGAAAAATGGCAAGTGGCTGAGGCCGGAGGATTGCCACAAGTTTCAGGGCAACATGGGCTACATAGTGAGTTTGAGAATAGCCTGAACTATGTGGTGAGATTGTTTCTCAAAAACAAACAAAACAAGGGCGAGGGGTTTAGCTCACATGGTACCATGTCTACCTTGGAAGTACAAACGCCTGAGTTCCATCTGTAATACTGCAAAAACAAACAAAACAGCAACAATAAAGGAGATGTAAATAAAAGTAACAATTGAGAAATGTAGATGAAGGATATAAAAATATCAGTAACAAAAAGTGTCAGTAACTATTATTTTACCATTTATTTACATTTGAAATTTGTCCAAAATTAATTGGGAGAAACTTTCCTTTTGTGACATAAAAATAATATATACTTAACATTTTAGGCATCTATTACTATTACTGTTGCATCAAGTTATCTTCTGCTGACATTATTTGCCTAAAGTCTCCTCCTGATAAATCTATTTTGATGTTTTCTCGTACTCTGAAATTAACTTTGTTCTGATACTTTGACATTAAATGATCAGAAATCAAAGTATTCTCTAGTACTTTGATTCAAATATGTTTTGCTACATGTTTCGGGCTACAAAGAGTCCATGAGACAAAATTGTTGCTGGATCTTGCTCAGGTTTGATAAGATCCTGTAATGTATTTCTACTTATCAAATAGGAAATATCCTATATTTAAATGTTGATATATCAGGTAGGTATCTATTTAGAATATACATTTTAAAATTATAAATAGTGGCAATGAAACCTGTCTTGTATCTTCCTAAGATATACATATGTCCCCTACTTCCATTTCTTCATTCATTTGACAAATTTTGATTGCACACTTACTGTATGCCAGGTACCATGCCAGGCACTTATGTAAGTGAACAGTAATGAGAGTCTTAGATTTTTTTTCAATTTCTCACAATACCATCACCACGGGTGAGCTATAAATACATGGCTATTATGTATTTCGAAAAGCAAACTCCTAACCATATTCCCCTTTCATAGATATCAGAACCTTTGGTACCATTTTTGTTTAATACTTATGATATTGAGCTTCAGATCTTCATTTTGCTTTAATATTTTAAATACAGACATATCTTAAGATCTGATTTTTTACTTCACAGAGAAAATAAAAGCTTTAAGATGTGAGATCTGATTTCTTACTTCACAGAGAAAATAAAAGCTTTAAGATGTGAAATCTCTAATTCCAACTCCTCCTGTACAAATTTCTTTATTTTTATCTCCTTATCGGTGAAGTTTTGCTTTCTTCTTTGTATTTGATGCTGTTAGCTCTTTCCTTCTTTGCAAAATCTCTGTTGCTATAGATTTCATGACTCTGTACACATCTCCTTGTCTTCCGAAGGTCAGTTCTTGGATTTCTTTTTTGAGTCACTTCACCATTTGCAGGTTAATTGTTAGTGTAACCCTCTGCTCTTTGCTTACTTCTTTTCTCACAGAACTTGCCTTAGACAGTTCAGGCTACTGTGCCAAAGTGTCATAGACTGGGTGGCTTATAAACAGAAATTAACTTCTTGCAGTTCTGGAGGCTGGAAATCTGTGATCATAGACCCATGCAGTTATATTCTGGTGAGGACCTTCATTCTCTTGTGTCAGAAAGGGAATATAAGAGCTTCAGTGTTCCCTTTGTAGAAGGATCTAGTCCCGTTCATGAGGGTCCTACCCACAGGACCCTCCTCGAAACCCCACCTCTTAATACTATTATATTGAGGGTCATGATTTCAATGTATAAATGTGGAGGGAGCACAGTCCATTCCAGGACTCCTTCTACCCTCTTACCCATTCCACTGATTTTCATTTACACTAATGACTTAGAAATCTGTATCCCAGTGAGGCATCTCCTCCTTTCCTCAACTTACATGCTGAGCTGTCTTCTAGATGTAGGCATGTGAACCTATCATGAACAATGCAAAGTAAGTCCCACACTGTGCTTTACAGTTCCCATTCTGCTTCAAGAACTACTTAACCTGAATTTTAAAAAAAAATTCATTTTGGGCCGGGGAGTTAGCTCAGTGGTTCCAGCGCCTGTCTTGCAAGCGCAAGGGCCTGGGTTCGATTCCCCGGTAACCACATAACAATACTGAGTGTGGAGACCCACGCCCAGCAGCAACCAGTACCACATACCACAGTGCTGGGCGTGGTGGCTCACGCCTGTAATCCCAGCACTCGGGAGGCAGAGGCAGGAGGATTGTGATGTGAGTTTGAGGCTGAGCTTAGGTCCAGCCTGAACCACAAAGCGAGACCCTGTCTCAAAAAAACCTAAAAAAAAAAAAAAAATTCATTTTGTACTATCTTTTGATCTTTCTCTGCTGTAGATGAAACAGGAACCTTCAAGTTAATCCTTCTAATCATTTTTAATAATTGAACTCAACTACTTCAGAAGTTTTTCAATAACAGATTGGTAAATGTATGTATCTTCACATTCACATTTTTCCCACACTGATTCTCCTTGCTTAAGGCAAGGTATGGATTATTTTTCCCTTTAAAAACTTTTCTTTCTTTCTTTCTTTCTTTTTTTGAGACCAGATCTTGCTTTTGTAATTCAGACTGGCCCTGAGCCCACTGTGTAACCCAGGCAAGCCTCGAACCCACAGCAATCCTCCTGCCTCTGCCTCCTGAGTACTGGGATTATAGGGGTGAGCCTCGTGTCCAGCATTGTGGTGCGTGGCAGTGATTGCTGATGGGCATGAGTGACCATGCCCAGCATTGTGATATGTGGTACTGAGGATGAACTCGAGGACCTTGCATTTGCAAGGCAGACACAGGAACCACTGAGCTAAATCCCGGCCTAACTTTGATAATTCTTAGGTATCTCTTTTGCTCCTGTATATAAAGTTCTGATTTTAGCATCTTCCATGGTCACTTCATTTTTATTTTAATAACTTTTTTTTTTTTTTTTTTGAGACAGGGTCTTGCTTTGTAGTTCAGGCTGGCCCTGAGCTCAGCCTCAAACTCACATCACAGCAATCCTCCTGCCTCTGCCTCCCGAGCGCTGGGATTACAGGCATGAGCCACCACGCCCGGCACTGTGGTATGTGGTACTGATTGCTGCTGGGGTGAGTCTCCACGCCCAGTATGGTATGTGGTTACCGGAGATCGAACCCTGGGCCCTTGCGCTTGCAAGATAGGCGCCAGAACCACTGAGCTAACTCCCTGGCCCTTAATAACTTAATATTAGATCATTTAGGCTAATGTTAATATGCCTATGTTAATATGTTAATATTACTGTTAATATGACATTTTACAAAGTATATTTGATTTAGATTGCTAATATATGTCAACCATAGTTTAGGTATTTTATGTATTAAAGTAATATATGCTTCCTTGTGAAGCAAATGTCCTATGTATTCAGATCCTTCAGGTATCTCCTTAACAATCTCAGAATTAGTCTAGTTTTATAGATGGTACTTTTCATATGAGAACTTAACATATAATATAAACACACCTGCCTGATTTATTCACTCTTTGGGAAAGGTCATTAGTTGCTAAAATAGTGAAAGAAGTTAGAGATTAGTAAATTCAGGAGCCAGAAACACTGTTATTGTAATCAGATGATTAAATACTCTAAATTTTGCATTTTGTATGATTTAATACATCTTAAAAATATTGTAAGTACAGTGGATTGGTCCAGATGAGAACAGACCCAATGATTTTTGAAATGATGACAAAAATATGACTGAAAGTGCTGTTTAACATTTATGGGCAGGGAATTGTTGGCAGGAGCAGGGCTGGGGCAGGGCAGCCAGGTAGGACCGACTAGAAGACGAATGTTACTGTTACTCAGTTATAGGGTATCAGTAAGTGTGATCAGCAGCTGCATCACATTGTTCTACTCTTAGAAGTTTTTGAGTATACAGATCACTCCAGCCCTAAACTAAAGAGTACTTAGAAGTGTCTCTAGATAAGGTAATAAGGTAAAGTCAAATACACATTAGAAGAGTATGTATTTAAGAAGCTTTTAGTTCGAGACCGTGCATGGCTAAGTCCCTACTGCAACCTGTACAGGGGATCAAACTCAGGACTTGTGCTTGTGAGGCAGGCATGGCACCACAGAGCTAAGTCCCTGGACCAATAGTTAAGAATTTAAAATGTCCAAAGTGAAGATCATCTATCTTCTTAATTAGCTTATTTTTATGAAGTCTGAAGTTATCTATTTATTCCCTTCATTGAATTGATATGTCTCTTACAATATGTAAAGTTTTATGATAATGTGGAATTGGAACAATTATTTCAAGACTGTTAAAATTTTTCTTAAGACAGTTGTCCTTGTAATTTGACCTTGCTCCATTTTGGAAACTTGAAAGATATATAAAACCAATTTTCCTTTCTTTATCCCCAAGGACTTAATTCATTGTCACGTTTTCGGCATCCAAGTAACTATACACCTTCAGATATGATTTATTTAATTACTCTCCATGGGAGACTTGATCCTAGGAAAATTGTTTTGGAACTATGATATATGGTTGGTAAACTAAAAGCTTTCTAAACTCAATACACAATTTTGTTTTTAGAGTGAGTCTACATATAAACAAACACCCAGACCTTTTGTTCTCCAAAAAAATATGAATTTGATCTGCAGGCATGCAAAAAAAAAAAAAAAAAAAAAGACTTGTCTTCTTTTTGCTGGGGATTTAGCTCAGTGATTCAGGATCCTGCTTCACAAGTGCAAGGTCATGAGTTTGATCCTGGGTACAAAAAAAGCGAAGAAAAAAGACAAGACAAGACAAAAGAAAAGAAAAAAGAGAAGACAAAAGAAAAGAAAAGAAAAATTAGACCCAAAGAGCTTGTACAGCACTACCGTTACAGTCTTGCTAGTTGTAGCCCAGATGGTCTTTCTGAGTCAGGCTCCTCTCAGTGCTTGCATTTTCATCAGAAGACATTCTATGTTCTTGGCATCTCTCACTTCTGGAGTTACCACTGCACTTTTCACAGCTGTCCTCTTGGACACACTGCCCAGCCTCCGAGGCCTTCCTGTGAAATCTGAGTAAAAACCTTCATGACCCACAACTCTTGCATTTTTCCATGTGGATAATGCTAAGGTCTGCACAAGGTCCAGCATAGCCTGGCCCTTTTGCATCATGACTGCAGCAATCTGAGTTTCCTGAAATTGAGGAAACTCTTCTCTTGGTGCCCGAAAGAGCAGGACAACCAGTAATACTCTTCTCAAAGTTAAATATTTAAAAGGAGTTCACCTTTTAAGCCATTGAATTTTTGAAGATTGGGATTTGGCCAATTCCTGAGATACGTCAGGCCATTTTTTCTCTAGTCCTGATGCAAAGTATTTGCCTTCTATTTAATGCTAATTTTTTTTCAGCAAAGACACTGTCCTTGTCCTCAGCTTTGCAGGGGCTTCCTCTCTGGTGCAACTACAAATTTTTCACACTGCTTTTTGCTCCTTATTCTCTGTATAAATCTGGCTAAAAGCAACTAGCAGTATACCTGCCACATCCTGAACAGTGGACTGCTCTGAAATTTCCTCTAACAGATCAGTTAGTCCACCATCTTTAAATTTAGCCTCGCACAAGCTCTTAGAACATGGACAAAATATAGACAAATTCTCTGCATGGCCCGTAGACCTGTTTCCAATACAGCTTGATTCCTAGCAGAAACCTTGCATTTTGTCTACATTCCTCTCAGCATTCTGGTCTGTGAACAGTATCAAAACATTAGGCACTTCTCACACATTTTAGGGCTTCTTTGATCTTTGTCTCCAATCTTTTCTAAATGCCTGCCACAAACCTGTTTAGAAGGCTTCTAAACTACACCATCAAGTACAAAGTCTCCTCCTTCTCAATCCCCAGTTAACCTTTTTCACAAGCTTTATCTTTTATTTACCTTCTCAGCCACATATGATGTTTATCAACATACAAGACACATTGGAGCACATTCAACTTAATTACACCGGTGATGACTCTTACGAAGCTCAGGGTCTACGCTTGTCCTCTACAAAATTCCAGGCTCACCCACACTAAACTGGTTCCTCTCCTTTCTTACTTTTAACCATCTCAGTAAATGGAGGGAGGTAATTAAGCAATTATTTATCCAGTTATTCAGGCCATAACGTAGAAATCACTTAAATTATCTTGTCCCTTTTCATAGCACCTTAACCAGTACCTCTACCACCAAGTCACTAGCCCCCAAACATGCTTCTTCTCTTGTCATTACTATCATTCTAAATTGTCATTATCTCTTACCCATACATTTCAGTTACATCTGAATGGGCTTCTTGTTTTCACAATTGTCACTTTATGCTACAAAATTCATCTGGCAGCTAGGTGATCTTCCAGATCTGCAAGTTATTTATCTCTTTCCTGATCAAAGTTATCCAATGGCTTCTTGTCCATTTAGAATAAAGTCCAAATTGCATATCTGGACTTAACAGGTCCTATATGAACTACATATCCCTTTCTATTTTTTTGAAACAGGGTCTTGCTTTGTAGTTCAGGCTGGCCCTGAGCTCAGCCTCCAATTCACATCACAGCAATCCTCCTGCCTCTGCCTCTCGAGTGTTGGGATTACAGGGGTGAGCCACCACGCCCGGCACTGTGGTATGAGGTATGGGTTGCTGCTGGGTGTGAGTCTCCATACCTAGTATTGTATGTGGTTAACTGGGGATCAAACCCAGGACCTTGCACTTGCAAGACAGGTGCCGGAACCACTGAGCTAAATCCCTGGCCCTAGATATCCCTTTCTTGCCAATCTTGTCTTTTATCTCATTCACTGGTGTATTTTCATCATAGTTTTCTTAAAAATATCTTATATCTTATTGCTTTCTTATTTTAATATGTTTGTGAATTTAATGATTTGTTATTGCCTAATTGAATTAGACCAATATGTATATGTTTCAGAGTGGGAAATTAGGAATTCTTTGGGCACTTGCCCTATTAAAACTGTAGGGGATGGGCCGGGGAGTTAGCTCAGTGGTTCCAGCGCCTGTCTCGCAAGCGCAAGGACCCAGGTTCGATTCCCCGGTAACCACATAACAATACTGGGTGTGGAGACCCACACCCAGCAGCAACCAGTACCACATACCACAGTGCCGGGCGTGGTGGCTCATGCCTGTAATCCCAGCACTCGGGAGGCAGAGGCAGGAGGATTGTGATGTGAGTT
>PVIR01043055.1:0-11935 GCA_004026965.1 Petromus typicus | reverse complement strand
AAAAAGATATGTGTGAAGATCAAAAGATAAACAAAAATTGCATTTTAGCAATTTCAGGTCTTTGTATCCTTTAAAATAATTTAAAACATTTTAAAATTGGCTAAATATCTGCATAGTTGTTATATATGTCTTTATATAGAAAATTCCATATGCAATTACTTATATTCCAGAATGAGAGATTAAGCACATTAACTTATGTGTAACAAAATTTTTTAGATGTTAATTCTTAGTTTTTCACAAAATAAAGACTCAGTAGAAGTGTAAAGGTCTTATTATGTAAGATGTCTTTATTCAAAATACTAAACTGGAATCATATAACTCTTGAAAATAAATATGAAATGCATTTTTATAAAGTAGGTCTCAGAGGACATGATCAATGTCTAGAATTTTAGCATTATTGGAGATTAACACAAGGGAATTAAAATTTTCAGACCAAACTGGGAAAATTAGTAATTTAACATTCCTCAAAAATGAAAAAAGTAAAAAATGTCCTGGATGTGATCCAGTGGAAAGGTGCTGATTTCAATCACTCATACCTGAAATAAATATAGAGAAAGAATGAAACAGCTATCTGGCCACCTAGCATGCCTTCTGGAGGAATTCACAATGGTAGTTCCAACTCTCTCAATATGGAAATTATACATACATACATACATACATATATATATATATATATATATATAAAATACATATATACATACATATATATATTTGCTGAGTTTTGCATAAGGACAAAAAAACTTAAAAGAGATTCAGTGAACTGGTTTTGACCTATATTGAAAGAAGTTTTTTCCTGAATTTAAAATTCTGTAGTGTGTTTTAAGAGTGTTTTTCAGTGATACAATTTCTTTTTTCAGTGAACATTATAAATTGAATAATTTAAAAGATAAAAAGATGCATTATTCTGTAATACACAAAGTGAAGGGATTTTAAAGCAAATGTCAAGTTTCCTGTATCTAGCATAGAAGAATATTGTAGCTTTGAATTTTCTTTTCTTTAAATGGATTCATTAATTGAAGATAATGTTTATTCTGCTATTAAAGTCACATCTGACTGTTTGAATGGTTCAATCAGGGGCACCTACTAATTGTACTTAACATTAAATAGCAAGAAATCATCATCAATTACCGAGGACTTGGAAACAAGCCAATCTGAAAACCTACAAGTGGTTTTACAAAAAGACAAGTTGTAAAAAACTGGACAAATGCCAGAGATAACAATAGAATAACTATGGATGAGTAGTGAGTGGACAGAGGCAGGCTGACCAGCAAGCACTTGTGTTTGCCCTCTCAGCATAGAAAAAGTCGTAACATCTAATAACAAATGATTCACCCACCTGTTTTTTGATTCTTATGACACTGAAGAGTAACAGATTTCCAATATCTAGAAGTAACTTGGAAGTATAAATACTCTATTCAGCCAATAATAAATTTTCAGAAGTTTAAAAAAAATTTTTAAAATAGCACAGTAATGAACCCTTCATGAGAGCTGCCATATTCTTTCCATACACACTACTGTAGTTCCTTCCACATATTTTCATATAAACAATATAATACAATACCTCTATACATGTTATGATGTAGAGAAGTTAGTGATTGAATTAAGCATGAATATATCTATTTCAAAGTGTTGCTCTAAAACATTTGTTTGCATTATATGCCTTAATGTCTCACACTCTTATTTTCCTTTCAGAACAGAAAGATACTTGGCCACAGTGCGGTTTTTCCTGGAAACAACAACATATTTTCAAGGGATTTCATTACCTTAGCAGGTTGTAAACATCTCCTTGGACCCCTTGATCTTGGTGCAGTCTCTCCCTCTTCCTTTTTTAAGTTTTCTCTCATTTATTGAAAATCTGAGAATGACTGGCAGATACATCTCTATGAGTTCAGACAAAAAGCTTGTTACTGGGATTATAGGATTGAAGGAAACAGATTTAAGGAATATTTCTGAAACCTGAGTCACATTGTCAACATTCCAAGTTATTATTTATTTCTGGATTCAGTCTTTCTCGGTTCCTGATCTACAGATGGTTACTGTACTTTTACCTAAATCAGGAACTAAACTTTCTGTGACAAACAGACTCGAGTGTAACTGCACTGTGGCTGTCAAGTTTGACAATGAGATGATATTTTTTAAATAGTGGCAAATAAATACAGCCAGTGAATTTTGAGATGACCCTGGGAACCAAAGGAAAACATGTCATGAAACTTTGTATCTGTGCCTCATAAACTGGTGAAAGCATCTGTGATATCACCACACACTGTAGTAATGCATGGCTTCTGTCATGAAAGAGTAATTGGTGTCCTCCTCTGTTAGCAATGAGGACAGTTGGATTTGCCTTGTGTTCCTGATCATCTAAGCTGCTTATAATTTGTAAATTACTTTGTCTTTAATAAATAATCACTAATAGTCTTAACAATAAATGACTATTATCTTTTTATTAATTTATTTATTTTTGAAACAGGGTCTCTCTTTGTAGTTCAAGCTAGCCCTGAGCTCAGCCTCAAACTCACAGCAATCCTCCTGGCTCTGCCTCCCAAATGCTGTAATTACAGGTGTGAAACACCACACCCAGTATTGTGGTGGTACATATATCAGTGGTACGTAATACTGACTGCTGGTGAATGTGAGTCTCCACACCCAGCATTATTGTATGTGGTTCCTGGGGATCAAACCTGTGCCTTTGCTCTTGGAAGATAGGCACCAGAACCACTGAGCAAAATCCTCAGCCAATAAATTTTTTATCTTTTAAAAATCCTGAAATTTGTACATTGCCATCATAGACAAACTAATTGTACTCCATATTCTTGTCTACAATTACCTTGCCATATATTAATATTATTAGAAAATTGATCAGACATTTGAAATTAGGAAAAAGATGTTCCTGTGTACATCAGCAGTGGAATCCTGGACTTTTTTCTCTTAGCTAGGCTACTCTGAACCTGTGCAGTAAATGTAACCTTTAGGTCTTTGGTTAGTATGGATATAAATAATTTTGATTAAGTAAACATCCCACTCTGGACAACAATATTTTTTCATCCTCTTGGAAGACAACCAATGTTGTACTGTACCACACACAAATCTGATCTTATAAATACTCATTTCTCAAAGACTTTTTGAACTGATTTTAGGGCTACCTGTTAAAGTATGAGTTGAATAAAATAATATATAAAGTGTATTTGTGTTATATTTCTATGAGTTGTAAGAGCAGCTTTAAAATATACTTAATATTATTTATTAAACTGTGTTCTAGCAAAATGAATCAAATTAATTTTCTTTAAACATATCCAGTATTTTACACATTGGTGGACATTAGTCAAATGATAAACCCAGTTTATTAAATAACTGAATATATTAAGTACAATGTAAATTAACTGTAATAGAAAACCTTGTAATTACTGTTTTGTAACAGTTTCAAAATAGATTTAACTGTAATAGACTTAAAAACTAGTGTGATCAAATGTATGTAGACAGCACTACATCCTTATAAATTGAAGGTTCCAGAATCTATGATAATCTAAAAAAAATTGGTTTGTTTAATCATAGTAAGAAACATAGTGAGGGAATTTATAACTGAACTATTGATGAACAACTGTACACAAATTCACAACCATAGGACTGTAGAATGACTACAATGGCATGTTCAAATAGTTATATTTTCAGACTTACAAACAGTTTTCTAAATACTCCATTAATTGATGAAATATCACATTTGATTTGAAAGTGAAGATTAATGGAGCAAATATTTGAGAAAATTTACTTGGGATCTCTGAAATGCTAAAATTAATGCAATAAAAGATGTTGCTGAAAATAAGTCTGTAAACCAAGAAACAAAGAAACAGCGAAAGCTTCCATTTAGATGTCATTTTTGCAGGAATCCTTAATATTTTGGGGGCTTATTGCTTCACAGGTTTCAGTATAATTAGAAGATTAATAAAAATAAGCAAAACTATTACCTTAGCTTCAATTTGTAAAAATTTTTAAATTGTTGTGCTAACCTCCCTAAGTTTTTAGTTAAAATATCTTTTCTCTTTCTACAGATCATACTAATGTAGAGATTGGATAGACAGACACATCTTAACAATTAAGTTAAAATTATAATGCATAAATGAGAAATCAAAGCATATAGTATTACATGTAAAATAAAAAATACATGCATGTACAAGCAATAAAATACTTATTTTTAGTTTATGTGGAAGAGCAATAGACAAATATCTATGGATTCTTCAGGTTGTATATTTAATTGTTATAAACATGTCAACATGGCCTGTAATATTGACTTCCCTTTGGAATAGTCTCCAGAATGGACTGATTTTTGAACTGACATACTCAAATTATAAACAACAATGCAAATTATTTATTTGCTAAACAACAACAAAAAATACTTTGTGAGAAAAAGAAAAAAAACAACACTTTTTCTTTGAGTCATGAGGCCTTTATTTGGGAGAATTCATATTGTTTTCAAGAATAGAAATAGAAATCTTAAAATGAGAAGGTTCACCAAAGGTAATTTGGACATATTAAAATAAAAATGTTTTATTTTGGAGTACCATTAAATCTATTTGTGTTTACAAGACCTACAGGTCTCCGGACTTTAATATTGAAATGGCCATGTAGTGATTGTTATGAGTAAAGATTTTATATATTCTTAAAAAGAGAGAGAGTCAAAAATGAGGCCCATTCTCAATTCATAATTTGCTGACCTGTGGGATAATGGGAAAGAGATGAACAGGGGAATCACGTGTTTAAGGATATGATTATTCTGCAATTATATTAGAAAGAATAATACAAATGAAGATGAACTTCAGCATTTCAATTCCTTTTTCCTAGAATATTTGAAGATTTAAAAATCTAATGTACTCTTAAAATTCCTGAAGCTGTCAAGATCCAGGGCACCCATGGAAGCAGGATCTGTTCCTTTGCACAGTGTAACGTTCAGCACTGCTGTCTTTGTCCTTTGATATGGAGACATCAGACAAGGCAATGTGAGGTACACAAAAACTCCCTGGTGTTCTAATGTATGAATGTACTTGCATGTCATCCTCGTGAAGAAGACATGAAAATAAAATTGAAACAGGCATGCAATGTGCCCTTCTTTCCTGTTTATTGAAAGCAGATTTAAAGTCTCTTGAGAATCATTTCATGGTATATTCTCCATAAAAGAAATCTGGAATCAATTTACTCACCCATATTTGGAAAGAAATTATTCTATTTTTTTTTTCTTTTTAAAAGAATAAGGGCGAAAGTCATGGTAAAGGACCCCAGTCAGTGGACACGTTGGCAAATGAGCCTCTTTGCAATATTTCTGTGGTCAGGCTTGGGAAGAAAACTGCATGTTTTCACAAGTCAAGCAATGCCTGAGATGCAACAGAGTTCCACCTGGGTGAGCAGCCAGCTTATAACAATCTTGGAAAAGCTTGTAGCTTTCTCAAAAAGCCTCAGGTATTTTTTTTTGCAAAACCCAGGGCTCTACTAAGATTTGTTTTCTTGGGTTGGTTTGTCTCAAAACTCATTTTTTTTAACCTGTTACAAGATTTACAATGTGTCAAAGAATCAGAATTAAGATTAGATTTTGGCCAGGTAACTTAGAAAATATGATACCAAATATAAGAAATTTATTTCAGGAGACTAGTAGACATTTTCAAAGAAATTATGAGTATTTAAAAAATAATAATTTTTTTTTAGAATTGGTTGTCCATAAATAACAGATGAGATGATTTATTAAATTAATCTTGCTTAGAAATTAATATACATAGAATGGTTTATAGTTACAAAAATATGATAGGAAACATTTGTTCTATAATGATTTTAATATAGTACACAATGTTATTAATTTAAGATAGTTTAAAAGAGCTCTCTAATAAAACTAAATAAATACATGCTCATGCTTTTTCTTTAGTAACATTAACATTAGAAAAAAATTACATAAATGTTCATAAAATTCAAATGATATTATTGCCTACTTTAAAGATGTAATTTCTGCTTTTCAGAACATATTACATCACTGTTTACTACCATGGAACCGCTTTTAAATTTATAAACATAATCACATATATGTTTATATCCTCTTCAGCATCAGATACACACAGACCTACACACACACACACACACACACACACACACACATAGCTATAACATCTTGAGTTTGTAAAGTTTTCTTCACCAACATTGAGCATAGTACATAGATTATAGCTACAGTCTTATTTATGATTCTATAATCTCTGAGGTCAAATATGGGCTCTATCAATTACTTATTTCAATATTTTTTCAAATTTTAAATTTTAACTGTGTTCTAATTATTTAATTTGTTTAAACAACTTTATGTTGCTGAATATCATGTCTTACCTACAAAATAAGACATAATGAAACCTATTTTACATGAGCATATAAGTTCAATATTATGAGTTCACTTAATTAAATATGTGATAAATTATAACACAGAAAGTATTTTTAATTTTTAAAATGTTTCTCTTATTTATTATCTTTTGAAAATTTAAATAAAACTTCAGAATAATATAAAATAGAATAAATATGTCAAGTAATTTTAACTTCTTTGGGATAGAAAAACCACCATAATAACTAATCCAGTAGTAAAACAATGTAAGGCAAACATGACAAAAGGCACCTCCCATGAATGATAAAGCAATAAAATGTTACTAAAATAATAACAGTACCAAAATCTTAAAGTCTTGTGGACTCAGTGTGGCATAAAATATACAACTGTAAATCAAATATACAGATACTAATTTGGGAAGTTAAAAGTATCATTATGTTGAGTCAGAAGGACTTGATAAATGTAATAAAAATAGTAATTGATTTAATAATTTACAAGCTTGAAGAAAAAATTGATAAGATGCATTCTTCTTGTTGTGGATTTCTGATAAAGGAAAATGATGTGATGTAACTAAGATATGATACAGTTAGATACAAACGTGCACCATGAGTATTGTGGTAGAATATATCAAGACTGCAATAGAGAAAAAGTGGGGAAGTTGTCATTTAGCACAAATTTATTCACTCAAATTTACCTTTATTTTACTTTTTGGTTTTTGTTTCATAAAATACACTTAAATTCTATATGCTTTTTCTAAATTTAAAATTAATACTCATCCTGCCAAAAGTAACTATTTATCTGGGGATGAACAAGTCTTTTCTAATACATGCCACACTAATTTATGAATAATAAACGTATAGTGTCTAATACTTTAGAATTGTGTTCTAATTCTTTTTAATTAATTTTAAACTGTGTTACTCTACTATAGTGCCCAGACATTTAAATGGTTACTATTATGATTAGTAGTAGTATTTCAGATACATTTGAGTACATAGCCACTCTGTTAAAGGACAGATTGTTCTAGGACAGAGGTAGGATCATGGATCTTGAATAAGTTAACAGTCAGAAGGGAGCTAAGTACCTCTTTCTACGTCTAGGAAATGCAAGAAAAACTTAAAAAGTGAGATAGAGAAGAAGAAATATCTAAGACAACAAAAAGTTTCAGCCAATGTCATCTAGTCACTCCAGTTTACTGGATAGCACAAAATGCAAGATAAAGATGTGCACACCATAGAAACCTACTCAGATGCATCAAAGTACATTAATTGATACAACTTTGTATACTCTAAGACTGAGTCTATGAAGAATAAGGTCAGCATCTTAACAAAATTAAGCATGTAGGTAGGAGATGGGATTGTAGGGAAGACGGGAAAAGGGAAAAATGAGAATCAAGATGTATCATGTACAGGTACAAGTTCTCAATGTTAAATGTAATCATGGTGTAAGTAAAATATTTATCAATAAAATCAATTAAAAAAGAACAAAAACCAATCAATAAATAAATGCATACAGTTAAGCAGATGACATTTATTTAACCTTGTCTAATATAAAATATATTGATGTTAATTATGTTCTTACCCTCAGAGTAAGTCATCATTGTATATAATCTTCCAAAAGTGGAGTTAAATTGTTCATGTTTCAATATGTGATGGAAAATTTGTTGCATAGTTTTTCTAACATTACCTTTCGAATAATTTCCCTAGCCTCATATTAGTTTATTTAGATTTTTGTAAGCACTTAAGCAATGACACAAGGTAAAATCTCCGTTTGTCATCACCAAGAAGGGTAAATGTTTGTGATTTGAAAACATTCTAGTGCTATTCCACAGACAGAACAGAGTAGAGTGTAGAATCACCTCAAAAATTATTTTTCATTTACCAATCAGAGACATACATAGAACTGAAAGTTTATTTTTTTCTGGTTGTATGCTATTTTATACATAAAATCTATTTTTCTCATTTTAATTATAGTTGAGCTTGAAAAAGAATAAATCATGGTAAAAGACATTTATAACTAAGTACTTTTAGATTATATCTTTAGAAAATCATAGTGTGAACAATGGGATAAACTCTCATCCATTCATTCTTAATTACATCACTTCTCGAAATTTACTGTTTAAAGGGATCAGCTGAACATAAATTAAAACTGGAGATTTTGATTTATTACTCTGGTCTGAGGATCTGTGAAATGCTTTACTTATAGTAAGCTTCTAGCTTAATTAACATTGATTTTGAAGGCTATTGTTTTCAGATGTTTTTAGAACCCGTGTAACAATTTTTGAAAGAATTTTTAGTTACATTTTTTTAAATAGTAATATGAATTTCTTGAAAATAAAACAAGTTTGTATCATCCTGTCCCTTTGATTCTGCCTTGGGAGCCCTCAATACATATTCCTAATAGTGGTGATGTGAACTTATTTATTTAAGTTGTTTTCATTTCAGTCTTCATATTTTTTCAGATGATTACCTGTATGTTTTATATTAAATATAAAAGTGGTTTGAATCCTGTCTTTACCACTTTAGTGTTTTGTGGGCTTGACAAAATGATCCAACTTCCTTGTACTTTTCATATATAGTAAAACTAAATACTGTCCCTATGAATGGCTCTTTAATATGAAGAATATTTATTATGTTTAGAAGCATGAATGGAATTATATGGTCTGAATGAATAGTACTCATTTTGATTTCTACTATATTTCATTAACATGCACATAGTGTATATGATATATGCATATTTGAAGTTATCAGTACAGAAATTTCAAAAATGTATGAAAAGTTGATCTTTATTGTATATAATATCTGGTATATGACTGTAATAATTTCTGTAACTTACCATGATTAAATACCATTTCAAGTTTCTATCCTCTTGTTTAAGAACATATGATAGTTATAAAACACAATGAAATATAACGCTTAAGCAATAATTCAGTATCTTGCAAGCCATTCATGAACAGTGATATTGACATTTCATTGTTCCTCTTATCAACAGAACATTTTCATGAGTTATACCTTTTATTTAGCTGAGCAGCACATACTACTTTAACAAATTATAGCTTACTCACAATTAACTTTATATAAAGGACACCACTCACATTTTCACAATCCTGATTCTTTAAATAATTTTAACTATTATGTTGTATATTAATAGTATTAATAGTACATTAGTCCACAGAAGAAAAATAGCAGTTTAAAGCACTTCAAAATTAAAAAAGGAAAGAAACAGGAAAAATATCTTTCTAAGTCTTTTGTTCTTTAGTTTTATAGTATGTATTTAACAGAACAATGCAACACATCAATACATAGACAATTTAAAAATTCTTCACAATCATAAACTAGTTTAATTCAGATTTAGAATTTATCATGATCTGTTCACCTAAAGACTTTATTCCTCAAAAAAATGGTCATTCACTAGTTACATAGCACATATTAGATTCTACACATTAAATGTGAAAAAAACCCATTGAAATGAAATTAATAACCTTCTAAGTAAAGAATACTTAAAGAACAATGTAATTTATACATCTTAAACTAGGCTTTAGAGAGAAAACAAGTGTAGAGCATATCTATTAATTAATAAATTAATAAATCAATTAAACTGGAAGAAATATTAGTGTTTCTTTTACTGGTTAAATCTAAAATTTCCAGTGCTGAATACATATTTGCTATCAAAGCATTGAGTAAATTTGATAATACCCCTTATAAGCAAATGAAGTAAACAAACAAAAGCACAAAATGTTATGCATCAGCTCGTGACCAAGTAAAGATAACCTTTGTACTGTAGGTAGGTCAAAAGTATGCTGGTTGGTGTGCAGTAATAATGAGCTTAAATAACCAAAGTTACATTAAGTAGTGTTTTAATGTTTTATTTACTCATTAGATGTTTGGATTACTTCAGACTCCTTATTGAACTTTTTCCCTACACAACCCAAGTACATTGTTTAATGTATTCTTTTTCATTACCCACAGTTTACAATGGGCTCAAATGGTCAGAATACATGTATACACGTCACTTTTTGTCTGTAAATCATATGCTAATGATAAGGTTGTAGTTTGCATACCACTTTCTTCTCTAAAGCTTGTTAAGAAAGCGTTGTTTTGAAATCTAGATGAAGAAGCTGTTATTTTCCTCTACATTTTCCTCTTTAGAACTGGAAAAGGGAAATATCAGGCCCTGCTCATTCAGAATGAAGCAGTTACAGTGATCATGTAACTGCCCCTGAGTGGACAAAGGGATCTGGGTTAGACACCCTCCTCTGTAGAAGTCTTGGCATGGCTCATGCACTTTTTGAGGGAGTGAGCAAAGGTAAGAAAGGATGGAGAGCAGGTGAGCTTTTGTCTGATAAGTTCTCAGTTTGAGTTGCCACTTGGATGTACAGCGTGATAATATTCTATCTCTCCCACCACTGCTCCGAAGGTGGGTGAAGCTTCCTCTACGTCATGAGTTCCATTTCAGCATCTGGAATCCTGATTGTTCAGAACTGTAGAAGTGCAGACTATTTGGTTGTGGTTGTGCCTTTCAAAGGTGGTACTAGAATGTAAATCCATGGACTTCTACTTGATTCTGACTCTAATTTTTAATAAATTATGAAGAATATCAGCTGAAAAAATCATACTTCAATTTCATTTTTAACCAAAGTGACCCTTAAGTCAAAATGCTGCCTTTTCCAGACCACATGGATGTTTTCCCACAGGAGCAGCGGTGTTGAGCAATGTGCATATCAAGCACAGGGCTATGTGTGGTATTTCCTGATTTAGCATGTGGAGAACTTTCAATTATTTAAGGTCACTAAGCATTTCCAATTCATTTGAAGAGCATAAAAACTTAGAGAACTTTCTTTTACAGATTTTATTTACTGTATATAAGATATCAGATTGTTTGTATTCCTAATCATGGTAGAAAATACACTTTTCCAAAAAGGTTATTTGTCAAGCATTCACAGATAACTAAAGATAATTAGATATTTTATATTCATGTAAATTAATAATGAAGGCTATGAAGTCATAGTAATTAGGCATCAAGTAGTAAATACTCAGCCAACTACAATACTCTCTGTATACACTCTTTCTCTTAAAATGTTAATATATACTCAATAGTTCCAATTTCCAATATATTAATACAGTCAATAATTTTCAAAGATAAATATATTTTAAATTATTCTCATGTTAAATTTTGCATTGCTTCATTTCATAACAAAATGCCTGATAAACATCGGTGATTAAATTATTCTGACATTTTATAAATTTTAAATAATTTTATTAGAAATCTAACAAACTACATTCATCTTCAGTATATGCCTTGATGAACTGAGGTAGACATCCATACATTACATTAATTAAAGTCACAAATTCCTTTCTCCTCTTTGTTAAAATTATAGGAATGAAAAAAGTCACTATAATTTCTTGACAATTATCTTCATTATTGTAGCTCAAACTATAACACAAATTAACCACCTTGGAGCCCCTTTGGCAATATAACAAGATATCAAAATGTTTTTTTCACAATATCTCATAACAACTGAAGTGTATCATACACCTTTTAGACATCTTTATGTCCCTTTCTAATCATATTGGGGTTCTTTTTCATATGTAGTTGCTCAAT
>PVIR01043054.1:0-11944 GCA_004026965.1 Petromus typicus | reverse complement strand
TCAGTCTGGGGGTTGGAGATGTGGCTCAGTAGTACAGTGTCTAGCACATGCAAAGCCCTCAGTAAAACAAAAACTTTTTTCAGCAAAAATTGATTACAATGGATAAGAGGAATAATTTATTTAAAAGTCACATTCAGTGATTTCCCAAGGCTGAGTATGGCAGCATATACCTGTGATCCTGAGAGGGTAAGGCAGGAGGATCTAAGTTTTAGTCTAGCCTAGACATCTTAGTGACTTGGCAAGACTGTGTCAAAAAATAAAAAGGACTGGGGATAGAGCTCAGTATAAAGTCTGAGTTCAATTTCCTGTACTGCACAAAAGGGAGAAAAATCATTTCCCACTGGGCTAGGGATGTAGCTCAGTGGCACAGCATTAGCCTAGCAAGTACAAGGTCCTGTTCTGTGCCCCAGCACAGGGAGAAAGGAAGTGATGAAGGCAGGAAAGTACGAGAAGAGAGTGAAGTACATGATCTGTTATTGTGCAAAAAGCAGGAGAAGCTGGACGTGCTGGCATGCACCTGGGATCCCAGAACTGGGGAAGCAGAGGATCGCTTCCAGTTCAAGGCCTGCCTGGGCTACACAGTGAGTTCAAGGTCAATCTGGACTACATAACAAGACCTGATCTCAAAAACAAACAAACAAAACAAAGGCATTTTTTTACATCTTTGTCAATGGAAATTCTACCCCTTAGTAACTTCCCGCTCTCAAGCACCGACATTCTCCCCTCTGCCTGTCTGAGTTTGATGCCAGCTATCAGTGGTACCATAAGTCTATGCCTTTTTTTTTTTTGGTACCAAAGACCAAACTCAGGCCCTTGTGCTTCCAGGGTAGGAGTGGTTCCACTTGAGCTAAATCTCCAGCCATACTCTGTGCCTTTTTGTAACTGGCTTCTTTTATTTACTAGAATATCTTCAGCTTTCACCCATGTGATAGCTCCAGTCAGAGTCGACTTTTTGGGGAGCGGTCCTTGGGAATTGAGGCCAGGGCTTCACACAGGTTAAGCATGCTGTGTACCATAAGCTACAGCCCAGCCACAATCCGCCCTCTTACGGCTAACTCACATTCACATGAAACTGTTTCTCAAGTTGAGGAGAAAGGTGTGGATGGATCATGGGAGAAGACCCTGGTATGGTGAACGCTGTGCTCTGTACCCAGCCCTGTATCCATTTTCTACTGCAGAATAAAGAATTACCATGACAGTTTGAAGCAACACCTGCTTGTTCCCTTTCAGGGCTGAAGTGACCCTCGATCGAGTCCCCTGCCCACAGTGTCACAAGACTAGAACCAAGATGGAGGCTTGGCCCTGCTTTCTCGAGGGCATAGAAGTGAGTCTTTGCTATCAACTAGGGACCACGCCCAGCTCCTAGAGGCCTGTCTCCCTTCCTCCGCCTCAGAAACAGATCCTCACAAGTGCTTCCCGGCCTGAAATCTCTCCTACCAGCCAGAGGGCACTCGCTTTTATAGGCTCGTGTGACTTGGCTGGGTACACGCAGATAACCCAGCTAAGTCTGTAAAGCAGAAGCACATCTCAGCCCCCCGGAGGGACAGGCTGCCCAGGGAGGGACGTCGGGCAGTCAGAATCCTCCGATCGGACCCAGTGACACTGACCTTGCGCTGTCACAGGAGCCCTTGAATGAAGGCAGAGTTTTGTTCAGCTGGTGACAGCAGAAGTCAGAGGGTCAAAGCATGAGGAAGATTCCTTCTCCCTCTACAGTCTTGAAAACAGAAGGGCACACGGGAAGGCCGTGAGAGCAGCCTCAGGGCCCATAGTTAGCCAGGAAGCAGGCGCCTCAGCCCTCCATGCAAAGCCCTGAAATCTGCCAGCAGCGGGACGGTGGGAGGGGCCGGTTCTTCCCACAACCTCCGGGGAAGAGCCAGGCTTGGCTACGGTCTTGATCTCAGACCCGGTCAGCTCTACCCCGACTTGAGCCACAGAGCTGCGCGGTGATACACATGGCAGCAGAAAAGCAGTACAGGAGCTGCGCGGGCCTTGTCTGCCGTCCGCCCCGCTGGGGCTCCTGTCAGCAAATGCTCGGCCTTTCAGGCGCCTGTCCCAGTGCGGACCGGAGGGAGGACTCTAGAATGTGTGGGGAGGGAGAAGTCTGAGCTCCCAGCAGAAGGTGCTCAGGGGAGGTGGGTTCTGGGTATCTAGCAGTTACCTGGGAGGGAAGCCCAAAGGGATGGACTTCTGCCCCTACCTGTGGTCTGAAGGTGGCGTTTGTACCAGTAAAACACAGAGAAAGCCAGAAGGCGCATGCTTACCGTTGACTCTGGGAGTCCTGCTCTGAGAGAGGCCGGGAGGGAGGGTCAGCAGGTGGGACTGTGGCAGCTGCTCCTGGGGGAGAAGCTTTGGGCAGGAATCACGTGACACTGTAGGCCTGACCAGCTGCCCCGGGGCAGCCAGGTCCCCCAAAAACGTGCCCTGTGAGAGAGGAGGAGACTTGTGTTTGTCTCGGTGGTGTGGAGCAGGAGGAGATGAAAATCAGGCCGGGGCTCCTGGAAGGCGGAGGTTGCGGCTCCGAGCTCTACAAGGTCCCAGAACCAGAGGCGCAGGGCTATGTGCGCGGCTGCTCACCAGCTACAGAGCAGGGATGGATCCTGGGCGCCCCTTAGTGGACATACTGATGACTGCACCTGACGCTCACGGCACGGGCGTCCTGCGGACTGGGAACTTCGCTTATTAGGCTGGGTGGAAGAAACGCTCACTGCAATGAAAATGATTTGTGTGAATATATCTGCATCTGGAGTTGCGTGTATCTGATTGTGTTGCACAAGTGTGTGTTCATATCTACATGCGTGTATTCGTGTGCCATTTGTGTGTGGGTGCTTTTAGTCTGTATACTGGTGCTGTTAATTGGGTACACATGTGTGAATTGTGCAGGCAGGTATGTGCTAGGTGATAGTATGCAAGCACGCATCTGTGTTCACTGATGCCAAAACATGCATTAGTATGTTTGTGCGTATGTGTATCTTGGTATGATCGCTTGTGTGCTTGTCTGAACGCATGTGTTAATGTAACTTCTTAGGGCATGGCTTTCTTTTCTGTTACACATTGAAATAGTTAAGCTCCATAATCTTATTGTTTGTTTAAAGTTTGCTCTTGGATGCAGGCCTGTTCCAGAATAACTAGCAGATGCAAAAAGCATCCATTATGTATTTTTGCAATTAGCCGAAAACCCAGAAACTTTTCTTAAATAACAGACACAATTCTGTGGGTTGCTTATTGCTGGGACCCTCTCCCCTCCCCAGCTTGCCCTGGGCCCAGCCCCAACCCAGGAAAAAGCACAGAGGGTTTGCAAACTGTCCCTAGTGAGATGGAAAAACCATTAAGGGTTTCGGAATAGAACTCAGAGGAGCTGACAGTTTAGAGGACGAAGAAAACAGGACAGCTGCCTCCAAAATGTGAAACGCCTTCACCAGACTCACCCAGCTTCGCAGTCTCCCGGCATTCTAGTCTGAGCCCAGTCAAATAATCATAGGGTAAAGTCCACACTCTTTTACCTGTTATTATAGCTTTTTACATTGTACTTTCCCATCTCATCTGTGCATATTCCCGTTTCCCACTATTTGGTACAAGGATGTGCCACACACACACACACACACACACACACACACACCCAGGTGCCCAACTCTCTGCAGCCCTCACTGCTGTTTGCCAGTGTCCCTTCTCTCCTCCAGCACAAACCAGCAGCACTTCCATCAACAAGCTTATCCAGGCACTGAGGAGGGGACCTGGGAGACTAAGACAGAGAAAGAATTCCTCAGCCTTGCGCTCTTTTGGGAAGGCATGGGCCCTCATGATGGCCCTTCACCCTCCTGATTTTCATGCATAGGAAACTTGTGTCCTGGAGTTCATGAGGCCGAGATGGTGGCTGGGACTCTCGGTGGACTTCAGACTTAGCTAGCTGCTACTCAGATGACTCTGTCCCCGAACCACAGAACCTCAGGCCTGGGAGCCTCTGTACACATGGGCCCTGCTGGGACATTTCCCATGACAGAGCCCTCGTCGTGTCCTCAAGCAGCCCAGGTCACTCAGGGGCAACTCTAACATTAAATGTTTGTCCTTACATCGTCCCTGCTACCACCGCTCTGTCCTCTGAGCGCTCTGAACTTAGCTCCCTCATCTTCAGAGTTGGAGGCAGTAGCAGAAGGCTCCTGGGTTCTCCTCGCCTGGGGAGACCGTGGCAGATGCTACATAAGACAAAGGAAGCCACTAAAGCCAGGTGTCGTAGCTCTTATCTGTCATCCCAGCATTTGGGAGGCTGAGGTAAGCAGAAGCGCTGCAAGTTCAAGGTCAAGGCCAGCCTGGTGAGACCTTGCAAAGGAAGCCACTATGACTACTTGGCATTTAACTCCCTCCGTGAAGAACATTTGGGATCCTGTCATGTGCTTATTCTGCCACAAATCTGTGAGCTCCAGAAATGGCGAAGTAGACAGCATGAGCTTGCACTAGGTTACCATCAGCTGCCCAATCATCAAACTATGCTGGGCACTGTGAATACAAAGACTGGGAACACCTGGTCTCCTGCCCACAGCCCTGCAATGCTCTTGTCAGTTCCTGCTCCAGGAACTTGGTTCTGTATAGTGGTTCTCAAAATAGCACTATCAGTGTCATCTTAAACTTTGTTAGAAACTTAAGTTCTTGATCATAACCCAGATCTATGGGAGGCTCAGCAATCTGCACTTAGTAGCCCTCCCAGCAATTCTGACACATGTATAGATTCACCCAAGGAGTCTTGAAAATTAAACTAGACTTTCTGGGAGAGGGAGAGGCCTTGGCTTTTGGTTTATGGTGAGCGCTCAGCACACTGAAGTTTGGTTCCGTAGTAACACAGTGGATCCAGAGTGTCACAGGAGATTAATCTGCTTTCCAAGTCTCTGATGGGAACAAGCCTGAAAACAAGAGTGAGACAAGCAGAGAGGCTGGTGGATTCGAGGCCTACTTCTGCTCCCAACTGCACAGCGGGCTATGAGGAAAACATGATCCGTCTCCTCCACACAGAAGTTTATGGAGAAACTACTCTGGCAAGGTACGGTAGCGTACGCTGGGAGACTTCGGCAGGAGGATTTCAAGTTTCAGCTTAGTCTGGAGGATTTAGTGACTTGTGAAAACCGTTTCAAAGCAAAAATGTCTGAGCCAAGTCATTAAGACAAGAGAGAGTAAGCAGAGAGGAAGAGAGGCCAGGCGTGTCGGCACATGCCAGTAATCCCAGCACTTGGGAGGCTGAAGTAGGAGGATCGCTATGTGTTCAAGGCCGGCCTGGACTACATAGTGAGATCCTGTCTCAGAAAACAAAACAAGACACACACACAAACACACACACACACACACACACACACACACACAAGGAAAGAGAGAGGGAACTAAGCTGTAGAGTCTCTTTCTCAAAGACTCATTCCGGTAATCTGGAATCATAATGCTGAACTAGAGAGGAGAAAGCAGTGGGACATGTCTTGCTTTGGTCTTTCCCAGTGTAGCGTAGTCAATGTCATTCTGTCATACAGGACTTTGATCTTACAGGGCATCATGTAAAACCTTATATGAAGAGGTTTCATGTCAGTAACACAAAGCAGGATCATGTCCAAACACAGGAATACTGACGTGGAGGAGTGATGGGCTTTTTTTTTTTTTTTTTTTTTGAGACAGGGTCTCCCTTTGCAGTTCAGGCTGGCCCTCAGCTCAGCCTCCAACTCACATCACAGCAATCCTCCTGCCTCTGCCTCCCGAGTGCTGGGATTACAGGCGTGAGCCACCATACCAGGCACTGTGGTATGTGGTACTGGTTGCTGCTGGGCATGAGTCTCCATGCCCAGTATTGTATGTGGTTAACCAAGGATCGAACCCGGGTCCTTGCGCTTGCAAGACAGGCTCTGGAACCACTGAGCTAAATCCCTGGCATTGTATTTTTTTTCAAGACAAGGTCACATTATGTATTCCAGGCTGGTCTCAAACTCCCAGCAATCTTCCTGCCTCTGCTTTCTGAGTGTTGGGATTATAGGCATGCACCACCACATGGAAACTTTTGTGACATTAATATTTTGGTGCTAGCATGATCCTTTGGCCTGATGACAGACACTGCCTAAGAAAGGTGTCAACCACTTAAAAGCTGGCCTCAGGGCTCAGCATCTCTGAAGACAGGCCTACTAGTGACCAGCTAGCTGAAATTAAATGGCAGAGCCTTGCACAAATGTGACTGCAGGGGCCGGGGAGTTAGCTCTGTGGTTCCAGTGCCTGTCTTGCAAGCGCAAGGACCTGGGTTCGACCCCTGGTAATCACATACCATACTAGGCGTGGAGACTCACGCCCAGCAGCAACCAGTACCACATATCACAGTGCCGGGTGTGGTGGCTCATGCCTGTAATCCCAGCACTCGGGAGGCAGAGGCAGGAGGATTGCTGTGATGTGAGTTGGAGGCTGAGCTGAGGGCCAGCCTGAACTGCAAAGCGAGACCCTGTCTCAAAAAACGTAAAAAAAAAAAAAAAAAAAAAAAAATGTGACTGCAGTCTGTGGGAGTGCCTCCTGTGTCTACCTTACCAGCTATCTCCCCAGCGTTTATCTCCCAGGTGTGTCATCTGTGTACACACATATGATGCAATGGCTTCGATGCTGACAGCAATTGACTACCTAAATCAAATACACAAACTACACTGAGAGATATCCATAAAGTCACTCAAACACATTACCGGTAAGACAGAAGGAAGTCACACTTCTGAAACTAATTTTCATCCACAGAATGCTCCCTGAAAGGAGCGGGAACTCGTACTGTGACTGTGAACATTTCTGAACAGATGAGCAACGATGCTCGGTGGGATGACAGGCAGAGTAAGCTGGGCCTGCGAGCCAGCGTGTTGGCGCAGAAGTGAACAGAACCCCGATCCCTGCACAAATGATCCTATTCTTCCTGCCCCTTCCCATCCCGTCTGGTCCTGAAACCAGCACAGTAGCAGTAGCAGCCTCAAATCCAGTAGTTGTCCTCTTTTTCCCAAAAGGATTTATCCAGACCCACACAAAGGAGAGGACACAAACGCAGTCTCACCGCAGCCACTTCTGAGATTGTGTATGACTTGGACAATCTGGGAGCTCTCCTGGGGCTGGGGGTTTAGTGTAGCTGCTGTTCCCTCCCTCCTCCTTCTGCATGTCCAGCTGACATGGGCCCGTCTCACACAGGATCGCACAATCTACACCGGTGCTCTGGTGGAGCCACAGGCCCAAGCATTTTTAAATTTTAAAAAGTCATCCAGATGAGCTTTAATCTACTGGTCCTCGGGCCTCAGCCCCTCAAGTAGCTTGATGATGGTGTTACTAGCATGTCTGGGCTGATACAGCTGTTATTTTAATGTGAAAGTGTTCACCCAGTCTAAGCTAGCCAATTAAACTTTAGCATTTCTCCTTTTCAAATGTGTCCATCTTGACCATTATCCATGGTAGAATGACAGAGCCTGTAGTAAACCTGACAAGGTTTATTTTCTCAGCACCAGGGATTGGAGCCATAGCCTTCACACTGAGCTACATCCCCATCCATCCAGCCAGCCATCATCTACTTATTTATACTTTCAAACTGGGTCTTGCCAAGTCACTCAGGCTGGGCCTGGACTTTCCATCTTCCTGCCTCAGCTTCCCAGAGTGAGAATGCAGGTGTTTGCCACCCCTCAACCTGCACCTGGTAATCAAAGAAAGCCTGATGTTATGATGAGGCCACTTTGCAGCAGTCTTATCACTACTAGATACAGTGGCAGCTGCTTCAGAGTCACTTGTAAAAATCCTTCATTATAAAACAAGTAAACTCTTCAGAGTGAGTTAGGCACACTTTCTGTGCTGACCAATGAAGCTGCCCAATACTGTTCCCTTTGGCTGCGAGGCCCTGAAGCCAGGCCTCTGTGAGGCTTGTTCAACCCAGAGTTCTCAAAGGGCCACCAGGACTTAGCAACTGGCTGGGGGATTTATTTAGAGCAGGGGTTTTCCTGGAAGCTCATATTGAGTCCATGAGTCATTTATTTTCCCAACTTCATAGTAGCTCCTGGGTATATTCCTTCCAGGAAGCCTTTCAGAGTAATATACAAACATTTTAAATCCAGCATACATTGCTTTTTAAAATGTTTTACTTTCTTTATACATGTGAATAACACATGACATGTACATGTATACTGCCTGATTACAGTGCAGAAGACACTCCAGTATGTCAGGAACCACACTGAGTATGGTGGTGTGTGACACTAGGGCTCCCAAGAGTCCCCCTCATAGAAGGGGTGGGGACCTCGATTTACCCTGTGGAAAAGGTTAACGCATCATCTCAGGAGAATTTCCAGACTTTCCAGTGAGGCACACAGGCAGATGGACCAGGGAGTTAGAAAATATGAGGAGGCAGGGAAAGGACTTCAGCCCGAGCAGAGGAAAAGGGCACAGACCTGATGGCAAGGACCACTCTGGCCTATTCACAAAAGGACAAGAACAGCCTTTATGGATTAGCTAAGGCGGAATCAAGTCTGTCTGTTCATTATCTTGGTTTTGTTCTTGCAAGCTGACTCCAGGAGAAATCCTCACTGCTCGAGTGGACAGTCCGGTCTGGAGTGGAGGCTCTGTGGGAATGCAAACTGATAGCAGTTTAAAGGCAATGACTGGGCTGGGTGTGGTGGCTCACACCTGTAATCCCAGCACTTGAGAGGCAGAGACAGGAGGACTGCTGAGTTCCAGGCTGAGTTCAGGACCAGCTAAACTATAAAGCAAGATGCTATCTCAAAAAACCTTAAAAAAAAAAAAAAAGGCAATGACTCCACATGGTGAACCTCACATCTTAGTGTCCTCAGCCTTAAAGGGGAATGTGACAGGTTATGTAAATTCAGGGCTAATGAGCCTTGTTTTTCCAAATTTTAGAGCCACTTTTTAAATGCTCAACATGCCAAACAAGAACCTGATCCAAAGTTCTGAGGTAAAAGGAGAGAGATATAAATGAAAGTCACGTTTAGTTCCTGCTTTTAGCCATCTCTGAGGTGTCCACAGGTCCAAGTGCAGAGTCACTGTTGTTTTTGTTTTGAAAAAGCAACTGTCAGGCCCTACTGGCTCAGATCATGCCTTTAACAAACCCGAGAGTCAGGAGTTTGGCTGTCCGGTCCTTATAGTAATCTGTCTGTCATGTATCTACCCTGGCTCTGCAGGGGCTCCCCTCTAGCTGGCCAGGCCATCAAAGGCTGGTGGTCAAAATGTATCATAAATAAAAAATAACATTCTATGCCTGCAAGAATTTCACCTAAAGAAATGTTCTGATTGTATTATCCCATCTCCCTAAATAAGACAAACTAAGTTAACTCTTCCTCTAGGCCCAGGACTTAGGACAAAATCATGATGAAACCCCAAAGCAGGATGTGTTCCAGTGGGCAGGAACCACAGGGATCCACCCGCACAGGCCTGAGCCTAAGTGGCAGACAGCACAACAATCTCGACCTTGGCCTGAGATTAACTGTGTCCCTCAATGGTCCCTACAGCAGAAGAGAGTGACCTTCAGAGATCCCAGATCAACATCACCACCTCATAACCACACCCATCCCAACCAAGCCTGGATCCGTGAGCACTTCTACTGCCCCAAGGGGTTAGGGAATAGAGGACAGGTAATTAGGACTGTGGTTTTTATTATTCCTGGTACACAATAAATGAGCTTTTCTTTCATTAAAAAAGAAAAATAGAGAAAAAGGTAAGTGTTTAGAATTAAGGCGAACTTAATCTGGCTGAAGACGTGGGTGGTTAGGAAGAACAGAAATAAGAATGTGTAGGAATGACCCCAATTACCCAGCAGCAGCCCTGTGAAGGTCTAGCCATGCAGTACTCCAAACAGATGGCAGGGAATGTTTTTGGACCACCACAACTTGTACAGTTAGTGCCTGCTTAAAGATGAAGGCCCAAACCTCCAGGGAAGAGATGCTGGCCTGGACTGGCCTATTCTTTGAATCACTATCACCTCCAGGGAAAAGAGGAATGTGCAGCAACCACTGAAGATGCAAGAACCAAGCCACATGTCCAGCAGGACATGGCAGCACAGGCTGACACAGAAGCCTCTGGGCAACGGAGAGAGATACTGTCTCAAAATACATTTTGGGGGGAGAGGGCTAGAGACGGGGTCACTTTTTGTAGTTCAAGCTGACCCTGAACTCACTATGTAGCCCAGGCTGGCCTCAAACTCTGGGCAATCCTCCTGCCTCCCAAGTGCTCCCAAGTACCACCACACCCAGCTTCAAAAGAAAAATTTTAAAAAGGCTGGGATGTAGTGCTAGTGAAAGCCCTGTGAATCGCCAGCACTGCAAAAGACAAAATAAAAAAACAGTTACAAGTCTAAAAAAGCCCACATTCTGAGACACACTAACCTGTCATATTCTCCCTCAAAAAGACAAAAACTGGGGCTTCTCATGGACCAGAAATAAAGAGCATGTGTTTTGATCCAGATTAAATCTTGAAGAAATGGCAGGGACAGTGTCATGTTTTCTGACTAAGAGGCTCAAAAAAAATTCATAGAGGGACAGCAGAAAATTTTCCTGGATCTTGAACTCTGCTACCCCTGTGTGAGGGCTCAGATGTTAAATGGAGCTTTCTGATCCTCAGTGTTTTAAAAGACAAAAATTTGAACAAGCAAATAGCAAAGGCCACAGCACAAAATTTATTGGAATTACTTTGCTAAATAATTTATATACATTCAACATCACTGAATGGAAATGTTAATTCAAAAAATACACCAAGACTCAAATTATGGTCTTTAAGAAAATTCAAAAGCTTCCTAGTGACTGTTACTTTTAACAAATGGAATGACCAAACCAATGAAGTTAGATGTATCTCAATCAACCCCAAAGTTCAGTATTGCTGAACATGTTTTTCTATTTAAAAGCAAATAAAAAGCAAAGCCTTGCAATTTAGTAATTGCCATGTTTCTTGGTTTCTGTTCTCAAATGCTACAATAAGGTATCTGATGAAAGGAGGCAAAACACCTAGTCTCAGAAGTCTTTGAAATCATAATGCTCTCTTACAATTATCAGTATAAATGTTTGGGTTCCCCTCCAACCAATTTACTGGTGTGAACTGGAATCCTCTCAAAACCCTTCAATCTTGCTTCATTACGGCTGGGGGATTAAACCACCAAAAATCCCCTCTGTATTGGCTTGCCTGAAGCATTTATAAAAACTTGTCACAATCTCTTCAAAGAAACTGTGATAATCATAGTACAAATTCTGGTGATCAGAATGCAATAGTTCTAAGGGACACTTTGTTGCCTACAGCAAATATGTTAAAAGTATTTCTCACTAATAAGTAAATTTCATAACATGCATAGAAATAAATGGCTCTATTACAATAAAGGAACAATCATTAACTTGTCCTCACTACTCTCAATTACTTTACAGTACTTCTTTTCCTGTGGTGAAGATCAAACCCAAGGCCTTGTGTGTGCTACAGAAACACACTACTGCTGAGTTACGTGGCAGCCCTTCGAATGACTGAGTGCTTGTGCAGGTTCTAGCAGGGCAGTGCGGCTGCTCATGCACCTTGACCAAGCAAATGGTCTGCCTCAGTCCCACCAGCAAGCAGCGGAGGAAGGGGACACCTGCCCAGCCGGCCAGACCAGCCAAATCAACCTGGCGATCCATGGGGTGATGGATGTCCCAGACACACAGCCTCACATCCCTAACCTGAAGATTCTAATGTAAAGTCTAATTAGATAATGAGAAAAATTCCATGTCCTATTAAACCCTGTATGCCAAGCAGTATAAGTGCTGAGAATGGGAAACATTTAAGAAATCTCTAGTAAGAACCTTGGTTACCACTAGCAATAGTGATAGGAAAGGAAAAAAGGAAACACAAATCTCTCAGAGATTTTAAGAGAAACAATAGATATAAAAGAAAATTCCTTTGAACTCTACAGCCTTTTGCACATTTTGTGCCTTTCAATGCTTCAAAATGATGTCTAACA
>PVIR01043053.1:0-11932 GCA_004026965.1 Petromus typicus | reverse complement strand
AAGGTGAAAGGGGACAATGTTGAGATTGTAACAAAAAAGTAAGGAAACAAATTTTATATACATGGGGGGGTGGTAGGGTGGGTGGGGCTATGGGAAAAAATGAGAATTAAGTTGTGTCTTATACTGGTACAAATCCCCATTATGGAGTGCAATCATGATGTGTATATTTAATGTACCAATAAAGATAATTTAAAAAAAAAACAAAAAACACACCTAATCCAGAATGAAACCCATAGACTAAAAGTAAAGAGTTGGAAAACTATATTCCATGCAACAGGAAACAGCAAAAAAGCAAAAGTGGTGATCTTATCTACAGACAGACTAGACTTCAAGCAAAAAATGATAAAGAGAGATAAAGATGGATATTATCTTTTAGTACTGGGAAAAATCAAAGAGAAAGAAAAAACAATCTTCAATATCTATGCACTGAATTCTAATGCAACCAACTATATAAAACAAACATTAATGGACATGAAAAACCAAATAAACTCCAATACAATAATAGTAGGGGACCTCAATACCCCACTGTCACAAAGAGACAGCTCGACTGGAAAAAAAGTCAATAAGGAAATACTTGAGCTACACCAGACTCTTCAGCAAATGAACTTAATAGATGCCTACAGAGTATTTCACCCCACAAAGACAGAATTTACATTCTTCTCAGATGCTCATGGATCATTCTCCAAAATAGACCATGTGTACATTCATAGAACAGGGTTAAGTCAATGCAAAAGGACTGAAGTTATCCCTTGTATACTGTCAGACCACAGGGCCCTAAAATTGGAACTGAATAGCAAAAGAGAGCCCAGGAACCTCACAAACACAAGGAACCTGAGCAACACTCTGCTGACCAACCAATGGGTCATAGAAGAAATTGAACAGTTCTTACAACTAAACGATAACCACAGTACCACATATAGATATTTATGGGACACACTGAAAGCAGTTCTATGAAGAAAATTCATAGCAGTGAAGGCCTACATCCAGAAAACAGAGCAAGCTCAAATAAACAATTTAATGCTGAACCTCAAGCGACTAAGAAAAAGGAGCAAGACAAACACAAAGCACACACTAGGCAAGAAATTATAAGGATCAAGGCAAAAATTAATGCATTACAGGGCCGGGGATATAGCTCAGTGGTTCCAGAGCCTGTCTTGCAAGCGCAAGGGCCCGGTTCGATCCCAGTAACCACATAACAATACTGGGCATGGAGACTCACCCGAGCAGCAAACAGTACCACATACCACAGTGCCGAGCATGGTGGCTCACGCTTATAATCCCAGCATTCGGGAGGCAGAGGCAGGAGGATTGCTGTGATGTGAGTTTGAGGATGAGCTCAGGGCCAGCCTAAACCACAAAGCGAGACCCTGTCTCAAAAAACCTTAAAAAAAAAAAAGAAAAAGAAATTAATGCAATACAAACTAAGAGTACAATACAAAAAATCAACAGATTGAAGAGTTGGTTCCTTGAAAGGATAAACAAAATTGATAGACCCTTAGCCAACCTTATTAAACAAAGGAAGGAAAAGGCTCATATCTATGCTATTAGGAATGAGAACAGAGAAATTACTACCAACCCAGAGGAAGTCCAGAGGATAATAAACATCTACTCTGAAAATTTATACATTATTAAAATGGAAAATCTAGAAGAAGCAGATAGATTTCTAGACACATGTGAACTTCCAAAGCTGAATAAAAAAGATATAGAAATGTTAAATGCCCCAATATTAATCTCTGAAATTGAAAACCTGTCAGCAAAGAGAAGCCCTGGTCCTGATGGCTTTATTGCTGAATTGTATAAATCTTTTAAAGAATAGTTAGGGGGCAGGGAGTTAGCTCAGTGGTTCTGGTGCCTGTCTTGCAATAACAAGGGCCCAGGTTCAATTCCCCGGTAAACACATACAATACTGGGAGTGGAAACTCACGCCCAGCAGTAATCAGAACCACATACCACAGTGCTGGGCGTGACAGCTCATGCCTGTAATCCCAGCACTTGGGAGACAGAGGCAGGGGGATTGCTGTGATGTGAGTTAGAGGCTGAGCTCAGGGCCAGCCTGAACTACAAAGCGAGACCCTGTCTCAAAAAAAAATTTTTTTTAAAGAGTTAATGCCTCTGATTCTTAAACTCTTTAATGAAACTGAAAAGGAAGCAGTACTCCTAAACTCATTCCTGGAAGCAACCATTACCTTGATTCCAAAAGCAGAGAAAGACTCAGCCAAAAAAGAAAACTACAGGCCAATATCCCTAATGAACATCCATGCAAAAATCCTCAGTAAGATACTGGCAAACAGAACACAGAGAATCATCAAAAAGATTAAATACCATGATCAAGTTGGATTCATCCCAGGGATGCAAGGATGGTTCAACATACATAAATCAATAAATATTGTACACTATATTAACATATTCAAGGACAAAAACCATATGGTCATCTCAATTGATGCAGAAAAAGCGTTTGACAAAATACAACACCCATTTATGTTCAAAACCCTACAGAAGATTGTAATAGATGGTCTGTATCTCAAACAAATACAAGTAATCTATGAGAAACCATCAGCCTGTATCATACTAAATGGTGAGAAATTGAAACCTTTCACACTAAGATCAGGAACAAGACAAGGATGTCCTCTCTCACCACTTCTGTTCAATATAGTTCTGGAAATATTAGCCATAGCAATTAGGCAAGAGAAAGAAATAAAGAGAATAAAGATAGGAAAGGAAGAAGTTAAATTGTCATTATTTGCTGACGACATGATACTCTATCTAGAGAATCCTAAAAACTCAATTTAAAAACTGCTGGACCTAACTGCCAATTTTAGCCACATAGCTGATTACAAGGTCAACGTTCAAAAATCAATAGCCTTTGTATACACAAACAGTAGACCCACTGAGATAAAAATAGGGGAGTCAGTCCCCTTCACAATAGAACCCCAAAAAATAAAATACTTAGGAATCAATCTAACAAAGGAGGTGAAAGACCTCTACTCTGAAAACTACAACCCTCTGAAAAAGAAGATAGAAGATGATATAAAAAAATTTAAAGATATACCTTGCTCCCAGGTAGGAAGAACCAATATCATCAAAATGGTTATACTCCCCAAACTACTATACAGATTCAATGCAATCCCAATTGAAATCCCAACAGCATATTTCACAAATCTAGAGAAAAAAAAATCCAAACTTTCATCTGGAACCACAAAAGACCTAGAATAGCCAAAGCAATTCTAAGCAACAGGGACATGGTGAAGGGTACTAAAATCCTGAACCTGAAACTATCCTATAAAGCCACTATGAGAAAAACTACATGGTACTGGCAAAGTAACAGACCTGAGGGTCAATGGAGTAGATTAGAAGATCGAGAAACTACTCCAGATACACTGAGCCTCCTCATCTTTGACAAACGAGCCGAAAATCCTCAGTGGAGGAAAGATAGCCTCTTTAACAAATGGTGCTGGATAAACTGGGATTTAATTTGCCAAAGACTAAAACTAGATCTATCTCTTTCACCGTGTACCAAGCTAAAATCAAAGTGGATAAGAGACCTAAATATTAAAACAGATACTCTGAACCTGTTGCAAAACAGATTAAGTAAAACTCTCAAAGACATTGGCTTAGGGAAAGACTTTTTGAACAAAACCTCTATAGCACGAGAATTGGCAGAAGAAATCAATAAATGGAATCTCATTCTATTAAAAAGCTTCTGCATAGCAAAGGAAACCACCAACAGAGTGAAAAGGCAACCACCAATATGGGAAAGAATCTTTACCAGCTGTTCCTCAGACAAAGGGCTACTATCTAGAATATATAAAGAGCTTTAAAAAATCAACCCACCCAAATTTAAAGACCGAATTCAAAAACGGGCATCTGAAATTAGCAGATACTTTTCAGAGGGAGAAGTAAGAGCAGCTAAGAAGTATATGAAGAAGTGCTCAACAGCATTGGTCATTCAAGAGTTGTAGATGAAAACAACACTGAGATTTCATCTCACTCCACAAAGAATGGCTGCTGTCTCAGAATTAGCCATCAACAAATGTTAGTGAGGCTGTGGGAAAAAGGAACCCATCTCCACTGCTGGTGGAAATGTAGACTCGTACAACCTCTATGGAGATTCCTCAAAAAAAAAAGGATTGGAGGTCCCATTTGACCGAGCTATCACCCCTGCTAAGCATATACACAAAGGAATTAAAAGAGTCATTTCACAGCGACATATGTGCAACCATGTTTACAGCAGTTCAGTTTGTGATTGCTAAGTCTTAGAAACAACCCAAGTGTCCATCAACTGGAGACTGCGTAAAGAAGATGTGGTTCTTTTATAGAATGGAGTATTATGCTGCCATTAAAAATGATAAGATTGAGTCATTCATACTCAAATGGATGTATCTTAAAGACATCCTCATAAGAGAAATAAACAGGTCACAGATAAATAAATATCATTTCTTTTCTTTGGTATGAGAAAATGAAGTTGTAAGTGAGTTGTAGTATGTATAGTTGATATTGTGAAGTAGAAAATATTTAAAGGAAAGAGCATGTAAGGGTTAATAATGAGGGGGAAAATGAATATGGTAATAATAAACAAAAAAGAAAATATATAGGGAATGAGGGATGCAGGGCAGGGGAAAAGGGAAAAAATGAGACTCAAGTTATGTCATATTCTGGTACGAATTCTTAATGTTGATGTGATTATCATGTGTATTCATAATGTACCAATAAAGATAATTTAAAATATAAAAAATAATACCTTACTGAAACACTAAATATGAACAGTTCATATAACATAATTTAATAATAATGGAGATGAAGTAGTGCCTCCACCTCTTGTTATCTGATAGACACTGCCTGAAATTGACAGACTGCAACATAAAGAAGAGTTCAAGTCCGGGATGTAAAAATCACAAGATTTCTGAGATCAGGTTCAGTGCAAGGGTACTGAAGGAAATGCTGCTACCCCTCACCCTCTCCTGCATAAATAGCCCCTAGATCCCAACAATCCAAGTAGCAAGTGTTCATCCATGCTTCAAAGTTTAGTCCCATTATTCATCTTGGCCATTCCCTCCTCCTTCTTCTTACAGTATATACCTGTAACTGAACATTATTGTATGTTATTGAAATTTTGTGTAAGTAGAGCATATGACATACATTTCCCATGTCCCTGTTCTCAGAAGATATCTATGCTTGGCTTAATATTCTGCTGTTATCCTTTTAAATTTCTTGGTCATTTATAAACAAGAACATCATGATTTCATTTTGAACTATGCCCAGCAGAATATGTCATCACCTTATTTATGTCTGGCTTCCTAACTGAACTGTCAGCTCTTTCAGAGCAGAGACAGCTCAGCTCCTGTTTGAAATTTGTGTCCTCTCAAATGAATATAGGGGCTTCAGTAAATGGCCATTTGTATAAACAATATTTATGCATATTTTCCTTGTGAGGGCTATAGTTTTATACTTTCCAATCTGAAAACATGATCCATGTCTCAGAAAAGCTATGGTTTGTCAGCTGCCTTGGTGATACTTTAATACTATCTGTAAAACATCCCTGAGTCTTTGATATCAGAAATGCCAGAATTACAGTTTTGTTGTCTATGGCCATACCACCCTGAACGCACCTGATCTCATCTGTTTCTTCCTCTTTAAGGTGTTTCTTTTTCTTGTGCTGCCAGTCCCTCTGGGGGAGGTGGTCTTTCACCTTTGCTGTTGAACTTTAACAAACACAAATTTGTCAGATTGTTCTGGTTCCAATTCCAAAAGCAGACAAATCATTTTACATTCACTTTTGAACATTATACAAGGACGTATCTTAGTAGAATGTTGGCAGGACACGTATACAAATGATTGTGGTCACTTTTGGAGTTTCCATATTACAAAACAATAAAGTGAAAATTTTAGCCTTGTATAAGACAATAAATCAATCCTTAAATTATCTGAAAGAAAAAAAAATATTGTCTCTAACATACCTCACACCATCTCTGATTTATTGGTGAAACTTTTTTTAGCTTTTTGATAATCAGTTATAAATCCTTCCCTGCTTTATTTACTCTGTGATGTATTTGTGGTATATGGGTCAGAACCTGAGGGCTACATAGCAAGATAAAAAGAGGGTGCAGAAAATTTAGCAAACCCAGGGAAGAAGGGGCATAATGTGTGACCAATGTCACATGACTGAGACTGAATAAAAAGACAGTGGAAGATCAGGGGTGGAAGGTAAAAATTTGGTGGATGGATGCCACAGCAGGTAGACATGGCACATACCTAGACACACATAAGATATTGATGGGTGGAGATAAGTTGGAATGACAGACCTTGAAGTGAATGAAGGCTGAGGAGATCCATTATTTGATTATCAGCTTCATGGTTCTCTCTTTTAGATTGGTACAACCTCTTGAAAGGCATCAGATTGACAGATAGATAGATAGATAGATAGATAGATAGATAGATAGATAGATAGATATAGATAGACAGATAGATAGATGATAGACAGATAGATATAGTACTCAGGGTGTTGCTACCTGAGACTAGAAACAAAGTAACATTTGCATGCCTTTACTATACATTGTCCCAGAAATGCCACTATTACTACTTAAAAAGCTACTCTAAGAATAAGGCAAAGGATCCCAAGTTTGAGGCCAAAGTGGGTAACTTAGAGACCTTGTTGGAAGATTTTAAAAAAATAAAAGGCTAGGGAAATCATTCAATAGTGTAGTTCTAGCCTGGTAGATGTGAGGACAAGTGTTCTTCAGTGAGGTGAACATCAGTTCATCAGTAAGAAAGAACAGTTGCCTTCCAACAATTGTTTTGTTTGGAAGTTTACCAAGAACTGATCACCATGACAGAAACTCAGTCAGCACCAAAGCCCCACTCATGTATCAGTCTGCACTGGGAACTGAACCTTTCATTCTGATGTGGCACATGTATCTGGGTGTACTTAGTGAAGTGTTACTTCAAACATTTTTAAGAACAATCAAGAGTATTTAATCAAATATTCTTACTTAGCTAGATCAAAACTTATTCTTTATGAATTGGAATATTTTATTTGTTTTTCCTTGTGTGGCTATACCTGAACATTTATATATTAAAACATATTATTTTATTAAATATATTTCTTTTGTTCTTAGATAATTAAGAACTAGTAGAGTATTTACTCTGGGCCACACTCTTTTTTTATTTTTTGATACCTAAAGATTGAATCCTGGGCCTTCATGCTGACCTAAAATCACTACATTCCCTTTTTTTTCCATTTTTTTACTTTGAAATAGGGTTTTGATAAGTTTCTAAGTGACCCAGACTGGTCTAGAACTTACTTTCAATCCTCCAGAGTGGTAGGGTTACAGGCATGTGCCAGAAAACCTGATGGAGGTATATCTTAAGGACTGTACAGACAGTTATTCCATCATCACAATAACTCCTTGAGACAGGTAGTTCCATTATGTTGTGGTTATTGCAGTTTTTAAGATACCATATAGACAGACACTCATTTTTAAAATCTCATTTCAAGACAGGAAAAGGGGATTCTTTTGATAATAAGATGGTTGAGCACTGAATTTGGCTAAGAATGAGAAGGAATCCTTGGCTCAGCTAAAAATGGAGGCAGTGTGAAGGAGCAGGTTAATGAGAAGGAAATGCAAGTACTTCTGAAGTTAGAACAAGGTACATCTCAGCTGTCAAGTGAGGAGCATGGATCAGAAGTACGCCTGCTTCCTGAAAGAAAGTGTATTCTGAGTAGAATGTTCTTGCCAGTATTCTTTCATTTTTAATGCCGAAATCACCTTGTTAAAATAGGCAAGATTCTCAAAGGGAAAAACTTGCTTTTTTATTCTTTACTTTTTTAAGACTCTAAACCTCCAGGTATATGCATGACACATACAATGGCATAATGTTGGATGAATTAGGTATAGTTTCAGAAATTAAAGGCTAAAATTCAAAGTTCAGTTTTCTTCCTTTCTGTTCCTCTGTGCTCTGCCCTCAGACACTCATTTAATTAGGAAAACCAACAGCTCCCTTTTGATTCATCTTAACCAAAGGGCTCCATATGAATCGCACCTACTGAGTTGTTTTATCAGCTTGGAATAGCTCTCTTCCTAAGGGTTTCAAAGTTTAAAATAGCCATGTTCTCTTCTAGTAAATTAAACAGTAATTGAGACTATTTTAGTCAAGAATGTTTCTTAGTAGCAATTTACTAGCTAATAAATCCCATGGAATCTGGGATTTATTAACACTGTTAGTTAAGAACCTTGTTTTATCATCTCTGAATCAAGTCATATTCAGGAGTGATGGGAAAACTATCCCCAAGGCAGAGGTAGCAGCTGGGTCATTTTTACCTCCCTTGGTCTTAGGAACAAGACTACCCAAGATGCTGCAAGTGAGACTAGGACCCAGTCAGACCATCTGAGTCCCAGACATGCTGTAACTTGTTATCCAAACAGCAGGTCTTATCTCTCACCCATGATTGCTTCTCCTAACCTTCTCTATCCAACACAGGAAGTAGAATTCTGCTGAAACTTTTCTCCCCACCTGCTACAATTCTATTCATGAGCACTGGGATTTGCTTTCTAGTTTTGGGGATAGGGTTGAGGTTAAGTTTAGGGTTAGTATTAGGGTTACTGTTGGCTTGTATATACCTGAATTGGAGTTCACTCTTTCCAGTTTATTTTATGGTTAGTGTGAGTTTTTTATATGGACAGTGATGATATGTGTGTAAGTGAGTATTGGGGGTGGAATTCTAAGGTTAGGGTTAAGATTAAGGTTATAATTGGGGTTCTGTATAGTGTTAGTTTCTTGATACCTGGAAATTTAGTTTTTCTTTCTTGAGTTCCTATTAGGGTTAATATTAGTTCATTAGTGTTAATATTGTTAGGGATGGTGTTGTTTTGTACCTACCTGATTATTGGTGTTGATTTTTAGGGTTCAGATTAGGATTAGGGTTATTTATAAGAGTTAGAAATAGTGTTGGATTGGATATATATGAAAACTAGAGTTCATTTTCTATGGTTAGTGTTAGGATTTGGTTAATATTATTGTAGGGGATAGTGTTGTTTTTTGTATACATCAGCACTGGGAAATGATTTCTAGGTTAGGTTTAGGGTTAGAGTTAGTATGAGGGTTAGGGTTAGGGTTGGTATGCATGTAACTGAGTATTGGTGTTCACATTCTAAAGTTAGGTTTAGTGTAATATTAGGGAGACAATGTTTGAGTGTCTATACCTAAATATTGGAGTTAGCTTTCTATGTTTAGAGTTAGGGTTAGGATTAGTATTAGGGATAATATTGGTATGCATTTAACTGAGTATTGGGGTTGTCTTTCTAAATTGTTTAGGATTAGGCTAGTATTGGATTAGGGATAATGTTAAATTTGTATTACCTGAGTATTGTGGTTTCCTTTCTAGGGTTAGGGTTACAGTGAGTGGCAATATTAGGTGCCAATATTAGGTATACATCGGATGTATATACCTGAATACTCAGGTTCTCTTTCCAATATCAGGTTAGGGTTAGGGTTAGGAATATTTTTACTTTGGACATACCTTAGTATTGGGGGTTTAGTTTCTAGGTTTAAGTTTAGGATCATTTTTAATATTATCTTTAGGGATAATTTTGGGTTAAGCTTAGGGTTAGGGTTCATGTTGATATTTATACACCTGAGTACTTTGATTAACTCTCTAGGTTTAGGATTAGGGTTAATTTAAACATTAGGATTAAGGATAGTGTTTGCATGAATATACAAGTATTGGGATTCCCTTTTTAAAGTCAGAGTTAGGTTAAGAATTAATGCTAAGTTGATTGATTACTAGATATTTTTGGGGGGGTGCTACTATGAAAGGGACTGACTTCACAATTTATGTCTCAGTGGGTCTACTGTTTGTGTATACAAAGGCTATGATTTTTTAACGTTGACCTTGTAATCAGCCACACGACTAAACTTGGTGATTAGGTCCAGCAGTTTTTAACTGAATGCTTAGGATCCTCTACAAAAGACCTCTATTCTGAAAATTACAGCACTCTGAAAAAGGAGATAGAAGATGATATTAAAAAATGGAAAGACATACCTTACTCCTGGGTAGGAAGAACCAATATCACCAAAATGGCTATACACTCACAACTACTTTATAGATACAATAAAATTCCAATTTAAATTCCAACAGCATATTTCACATATCAAGAGAAAAAAAATCCAAACTTTCATCTGGAACCACAAAAGACCTATAATAGCAAAAGCAATTCTAAGCAACAGGGACATGGTGGGAACTAGACCATAAAGCCACTGTGATAAATACTACATGGTACTGGCAAAGTAACAGACCTGAGGATCAGAGGAGTAGATTAGAAGATCCAGGAACTACTCCAGATACACTGAGTCACCTAATCATTGACAAAGGAGTCAAAAATTCTCAATGGAGGAAAGATAGCCTCTTTAACAAATGATGCTAGATAAACTGGGCTTTAACTTGCCAAAGACTACAGTTAGACCTGTCTCTTTCACCATGTACCAAGCTAAAATCAAAGTGGATAAGAGACCTAAATATTAAAACAGACACTCTGAACCTGATGCAAAACAGGTTAGGTAAAACTCTTGGAGACAATGGCTTAGGAAAAGACTCTTGAACAAAACCTCTGTAGCATGAGAATTGTCAGAAGAAATCAACAAATGGAATCTCATTCTTTTAAAAACCTTCTGCATAGCAAAGGAAATCACCAAAAGAGCAAAAAGGCAACCACCAATATGGGAAAGAATCTTTACCAGCTTTTCCTCAGACAAAGGGCTACTATCTAGAATATATAAAGAGCTTTAAAAAATCAACCCACCCAAATCTAAAGACCCAATTCAAAAATGGGCATCTGAAATTAACAGATACTTTTCAGAGGAAGAAGTAAGAACATCTAAGAAGTATATGAAGAAATGCTCAACATCACTGCTCATTCAAGATATGCAGATGAAAACAACACTGAGATTTCATCTCAGTTCACAAAGAATGGCTGCTATCTCAGAATTAGCCAGCAACAAATGTTGGCAAGGCTGCAGAGAAAAGGGAACCCTTCTCCACTGCTGGTGAGAATGTAGACTCTTACAACCATTGTGGAGATTCCTCAAAAAGCTAGGATTGGAGGTCTCATTTGACCCAGCCATTGCTCTACTAGGTGTATACACAAAAGAATTAAAACATTCATATCACAGCAAAATATGTACACCCATGTTCATAGCAGCTCAGTTTGTGATTGCTAAATCTTGGAAACAACACAAATATCCATCAACTAGAGACTGGATAAAGAAGATGTGGTTCTTTTATAGAATGGAGTATTATTCTGCTATTAAAAATGATAAGATTGAGTCATTTATATTCAAATGGATGTACCTTGAGGACATCCTTGTAAGTGAAATAAATATGTCACAGATGTTCTAATATCATACCTTTTCTCTGGTATGAGAAAATGAAGTTGTAAATGAGTTGTAGTATGCATAGTTGATATTGTGAAATAGAAAATATTTAAAAGTAAAGAGGGTGTAGGGGTAAATAACGAGGGGAAAAAGAATGTGGCAGTAATAAAGAAAAAAGGAAATAAAGCTTAAATAAGGGGTGGAAGGTGCAGGGTGGTGGAAAGGGGAAAAATGAGATTCAAGTCATTTCATATTCTTGTACAAACACTCAATGTTGAATGCAATGGTGATGTGTATTCATAATGTAGCAATAAAGATTTAAATTTTAAAAAAAGAATTAATACTAGGGATAGTGTTACTGTGCAAGTTCCTGAGTATTAGGTTGAAAGACCAGATATGAGGTTAGGGTTAGGGTTAGGATTAGGGTTAGGGTTAAGGATAGTTTTGGTGTGCATATTCTTGAGAATTTGTGGTTCACTCTCTCTGGTTAAGATTAGGATTAGATGTAGGGATAGTGTTGGTATGCATATATCTGAATATTGTACTTAACATTCTAGGGTTTGTTTAA
>PVIR01043052.1:0-11946 GCA_004026965.1 Petromus typicus | reverse complement strand
CTTGTAGGTGCACAAGCCCTTCGAGTGACCCAGGCGCCCACCCCTCCCCTTGATACTTTCGGGAAAGAAAAAAGGGCGAGAGTTGGGGCTCGGCCAACATCCCCTAATTTCCAGACAACGATCTTCTGGTCGCCGCACAACTCCACCCCTGCATGCTCGAGTCTCCCTCCATTCTCTTTGGGTCTTTCTCACCGTTTGGCCCTCCCAGCTCCAGCGGCCTTCCTTCTGCCGGACAGCGGCGGGGGAGTGAGGCCCCTTTAAAGGGAGACCCCATCGGGCGCGGCAGCCCTGCAAGGGACCGCGCGCTTCATAGCCGGCGCTGCGGACGCTGCTATTGGTCTCAACGCCCGCCACTCACCGAGCGGCCCATCCAGAGCTAGGAGCGCTTGAGAAGGCTGAATTACCGAAGGTCACTTCGGGCCGAGTTTCTTAAAGGGAACGAATGAGTGTTGCGGCTTCGGGGGATGCGTGTGTGCGTGTGTGTGTGTGTGTGTGTGTGTGTGTGTGTGTGTGCGTGTGTGTGTGTGTGTGTGCTTGCGTCTCTCGCCTGACACAGCTGCCAGGAATACTGCACGCCCATAGGAGATCCCTGTCCCCCTACCTCGATCCTAGCCAGACTCAGGAATACCATTTGCCCTTAATAATATTGTGGTTCCTGGTGGTACATGCCTGAAATCCTAGCACTCTGGGGGGTTGAGGCAGGAGGATGGCAAGTTCAAATCCAATCAAAGTAACTTAGCGAAATACAAAATAAAACACAAAATTTTTAAAAGGCTTGGGGATGCAGTTCAATGGGAAGGCCCTGAATTCAATCCCCACTACTGCAAAATTTACAGGGAGAGGTGGCACAGGCTTATAATAGCAGCACTCAGAAGGCTGAGGCAGGAGGACTGCGACTAGATCAGGGCCTTCCTGGGCTAAACAATCAGTTCAGGGCCACCTTGAACTACGAAGACCCTAACTCAAAACAACAAACAAGCAGCCCAGGTGAGCCGGTGGTAGTTTATTCAACAAATATCCCTGGGGCCTTACAATGGGCTACATGAGAGTCTTGGGTGGTAAAAGTTAGTTTGTGGAAAACAAGATGGTATCTCACTCTGAAAAGCCAGTATATTTCCCAAGACACAGTGAGGATGAGGCGGTTGTATGGAGAGACAGCTGTCAGAATGCCAGAAATGAGAAGTTGCTCTGCTGAGGAAAGTGGCGTTGTTCTTGCGGCTTTGCAGATGAACAGGAGCTCATGAGCACAGAGGGCCAGTCAGAGGCCAGGAAGCTGAAAGGTGGTGTGTCGGAAGCCAGAGCTAATAGGGCAGGGAGAGTTTGAAGCCTGGGTTCCGGGGCTTCCTTCCTAACCCTCTTCCTTTAGGTTTATTTGCTTTTTTTCTTTTTTGGTGGTATGGGGGATCGAACTCATGACCTTGCACTTACAAGGCAGGCTGCGGTGCCACTGAGCTAATCCTTGACCCTCTCTCTTTTTTTTTTTTTTTTTTTTTTTTTGAGACAGGGTCTTGCTTTGTAGTTCAGGCTGGCCCTGAGCTCAGCCTCAAACTCACATAACAGCAATCCTCCTGCCTCTGCCTCCTGAGTGCTGGGATTACAGGTGTGAGCCACCACGCCCGGCACTGTGGTATGTGGTATTGATTGCTGCTGGGTGTGAGTCTCCAGGCCCAGTATTTTAAGTGGTTAACCGGTGATCAAACCTGGGTCCTTGTGCTTGCAAGACAGGCGCCGGAACCACTGAGCCAAATCCCCGGCCCCCTAACTCTCTTTTTTAAAAAAATCAGGGCTTGAACGCAGATTCACCTTATGGCCCAGGGCCTCAATTTCCCCTTCCTCCTCCCCAAGGCTGCTTCTCCTACAAAGAATGAAAGCAAAACCATACTGACACCAAGGACTCCCAAATCTCAGGCATTTCTTCTTAAAAATGGAGTGTTTTTATTGCTTTTGGTCCACACTCGGATTTCACATTATCTCATGGTCCAGGGGCCCCTGGGTGGGGGTCTATGTCTAGTACTCAGAAGGGCAGCAAAGGCAGGAAGAAGAGGGTAAGCACAGCTGGTCAAGCCCAGGGCAGAAGAGGGGGGCCCTGAATCCCAGAGGGCCCAGGTGGGGACATGTTAGGGATAGGGGTGGCTTTGCCCTAGCTCCTTGGAACTTTATTGTCCTACCCTCCCTCAGTCCCCTCCACTGGAAAGGCTCAGGGGAGCTCACCTGGGGGACCCTCCAGATGCCTACATTTTAGGGCTGTAGCCAGGCCCTTTCGGGGCGGGCGGAACCCACATCCTATTATCTCCCCCCCACCCCAACCTAATCCCCCTGCAAAAGAGAAAGGTAAAATTCACTGTTTTCTTTTGTTAAAGCAGCCCGAAACCTTTGCGGGTACAGAAACCACAAACTGATGGGGGAGGAGACAGGAAACCATCTGGGGCCAAGTTCCCCTTCCTGGTCCTGTCTCCCCCACTCAGCTCCGTCCAAAGCCTGTGGGGAAACCTGAGGCCTAGGATGCTCACCCCACAGCACCAACATGGCCAACTCTTTTCCCACACAGAGGCTCAGTCCTGCAAAGGCACAGAAACAGCATGAGGAGGGTCAGGCGTGGTGGCCCCCACCTGTCATCCCAGCAACTCAGGAGGCTGAGGCAGAAGCATTGCAAATCTGAGGCCAGCCTGGGTTGGAGTGAGTTTGTTCCAGTCTAAAGTAGAGGAAGACCCTGTCTCAAAAAACAAAACAAAAAAATGAGAGAAAACAGCCCCCTCCACCCCATCCCACCCAAACCTACAACACTGAATATGTTAGAAAAAAAAAAAAATTAAAAAACACAGAAAAACCAAAAATCCCGATGGAGGGACCGTGGGGGTCAGCGTGGAGCCTCAGCAGCCGGCCTCCTCTTGATAATAGGGTGGGTATTCTGAGGCGTCCTCTGCAAGGTCACCAGTGCCGGAGGAGACCCCATCAGCCACTGTGCCCTGAGGGCAGTACTTGGGGTCGTAGATCTGGCGGCCAAGGCCAAACACCTGGCCACTCTGGTTGGCACCCTGTGTGTACCCCATCTGCAGGGACATGGAGGAGTTATCACACTTGTCAGTCCCCAGCTTGGTGTCGTAGATGTGCCGCCGAGTCCCTGGAGCAGTCATGCCCACCTGGAGAGAAGAGAGGGTTCAGTATGGGGCAAGAAGGGAAAAGGAGTCCTTCAAGTCCTGGGTGATTTTCCTGGCCTCTTTGAAATCAGTACCAAATCCCTATGGAGCTACCCACAGTGGGTACACCTGTCACTCCAGCACTATAGGAGGCGGAGGCAGGAGGATCTAATCCAGCCCAGGCTGGGTGACTTGGTGACATCCTGCCTCGAAAAGCAGACTAATCACCTGCCTGACAAGGCCAAGGTCCTGAGTTCAAATCCCAGGTACCAAAACAACAAACATATAAAAACAGATTCCCCCCTCCCCAAAAAAGAAACTCTAAAACATCTCTAAGAGTCCTTCAAGGGTTACTTCAGACTTGGGTATGGATCTTTGGTTCCTGGGGCTCCTCTCCCCACTGACTCACTCCTGACCACTTCAAATGACTATTCTTTTTCCCTTGCCTGCCAGGGAGCTCTCAAAAGCACAGAAACATACACTTAATTTGGCAGAAAATACGAGGATCTTGGGATCTTCTATTTTTTTCTTTCGAAGTATACTAGGGATAGAACCCAAGGCCTCTGCACCGAGCTGCTCCTCAGCCTGTTTTAAGTTTTTTTACATTTTGAGACCAGGTCTTGCTAAGTTGCGTCAAGCTGGACTTGAACTTGGGAATCCTCCTGCCTCAGCCACTCAAGAGTTGTGATGAGCGTGCGCCCCACATGCAGCTCCCCAGGATCTTAAAACCAAATAGAGTTGAGGAGGATCTTGAACAACCCTTTGGGGGAAACTGAGGCACAGAATGGGGTGGACACTCCCCAGCGAGGACATGGCTTCGGCTGAACTCTGAGGCCTGCTGTGCCCACCTGGCTGGCGCATTTGTTGGTGCCCATCTGTAGGCTGATGGTGGAGTGGTCCATGGGGGGCAGGATGTGGTTCTTGGGGTCATAGAGGTGCCGCCGGGTGCCATAGGCCGTCATGCCTGACTGGCTGGCGCACTTGTTGGTGCCCATCTGCAGGAGGCACAGGAGGGGTCAGGCTGGCTCGTCAGCCCCACAGCCTCCTGGGGGGACGCCGGGGCCCGCGTCACGGCAGGGTCACCTGCAACCCGATGACACACTGGCCGGCCTTCATGGTGGCGTCATCAAAGTTCCGCTGCTGCTTCTCTGAGTACTTGACCCCGATATCCACGCCGCTCTGCAGCCCTTTCGTCTTGGCCTGGGGAGAAGGGAGGCAAGAGAATGGGGGGCAGCAAGGGGTGGGTGAGACTTCCCAATCCAGCCTGGGCAGGCTGCTGTCTTTCTCTGATTCTCACCTTTCCCGCCAGTGCAAGTAGGGACACCTGGACCTGGGTCATGTTCCCGCTCTCGTACAGGTCATTGGCCTCGAACAGGTCCACGGGGTTCATGCCATAGCTGACCATGGCCTTGATGAAGTTGGAGAGGTTTTCTAGCTGGGAGAAGGTAGGGGAAGGGCATGAGCAGGCCCGAGTCTTGCTCTGTCCAGGGGCCCCTGGCCAGTCCTTCCTGTTCCCTGGCAGTGTCTCACCTGGTGCCAGTTCTGCATGGAGCGGTTGATCTTGGGGACAGAGCCAGGCTGCAGCTTGTTCATGAGTCTGGGGAAACAGGAGCGGAGTCTGTCAGAGCAGGAGCCTCAGAGGCCAGGCTGAGACCGCTCCAAGCTCAGGCCTCCTGGGTATCTTGCTGCCTCTCCTAGCATGACTTTCTTTCCTTTCTTGTACTGGGGACTGGACCCAGGGCTGTCATGCTGAGCTGTATCCCCAGCCCCCTGCTCCCTTGTTTTTTGAAACAGACTCACTAGGTTGTTAAACTGTCCAGGTTGGGCTCTACTTTGCAATCCTCCTGCCTCAGCCTCCCAGAGTGCTAGTGTTACAGGTATGAACCACCAAGCCTGGCTTTGTTACATTTTTTTTTTTTTAGGCATGGTCTCTCTTTGTAGTTCAAACTGACCTTGAGTTCACTGTGTAGCCCAGGTAAGCCTGGAACTCGCAGCAATCTTCCTGCCTCTGCCTCCCAAGAGCTGGGATTACAGGCCCAACACTGTGGTATGTGGTACTGATTACTGGTGGACATGAGTCACCACACTCAGCACTGTGATATGTGGTTACTGGGGATCGAACTTGGGACCTTGCACTTGCTAGGCAGGTGCTGGAACCACTGAGCTAAATCTCTGGCCCCCATTGTTACTATTTTTTTGAAACAGGGTTTCACTTTGGTAGTTCAGGCTGGCCCTGGGCTCAGCCTTGAATTCAGCAATCCTCCTGCCTCTGCTTCTCAAGTGCTGGGATTATAGGCGTGAGCCACCCTCCCCTGGCATTGTGGTATGTGGTACTGATTGCTGAGGGGCATGAGTCACTATGCTCAGCATTGTGGTATGTAGTTGCCAGGGATCGAACCTGGGTCCTTGCAGTTGTAAGGCAGGTGCCAGCACCACTGAGCTAAATCCCCAGCCTCTGTTACTATTTTTTTTTTTTTTGGACACAGGGTCTCCTTTATAGTTCAGGCTGGCCCTGAGCTCAGCCTCCAACTCACATCACAGCAATCCTCCTGCCTCTGCCTCCCGAGTGCTGGGATTACAGGCATGAGCCACCACGCCTGGCACTGTGGTATATGGTACTGATTGCTGCTGGGTGTGAGTCTCCAGGCCCAGTATTGTATGTGGTTACCAGGGGACTGAACTCGGCTCCTTGTGCTTGCAAGACAAGCGCTGGAACCACTGAGCTAAATCCCTGGCCCTTTGTTACTATTTTTAATGTGCAAAACCATGAAAGTCTAGATGATGTTCCATGAAGTGGGCAGTGTAAGGTTAAGATGTTCATTGCCAGAGATGCCAGACAGGGCAACAAGACAAATAAAAGGCCAGTGTGCTAGTGCACGCCTGGCATCCAGCCACTCAGGAGGCAGAGGCAGGAGAGTCTCAAGTTTGAGTCTTTGCTGGGCCACTTAGGAAGACAATCTGGAAATCAAACAGAAAGGCAGAGGGTGCAGCTGAGTGGTGAGTGCCTGCCGAGCATGCCAGGCCCCTGGATTCCATTCCCATCACCGTGAAGAAGAAAGACAGACAAGAGGAAAAAAAGAACGCCATGCCCGAGGGGCGGAAGCCAGCCCCGCGCCCACTCACGTGCACAGGATGACCCCGTCCTTCAGGCCTTTCTGGAAGTCAGGGCCGATGGTGAGGCCCGTCAGGCCCTCGATCCAGCTGCGGAGCTCAGCCTCCTTCTGCGGGTTGTACTTGGACAGGAGCTGGAGGAGCGGAGGGCAAGGGCTGAGCTGCAGAGGCGGAAGAGACAGACGGGCCGGAGGCCCCTCCCCTCCCACACGCCCCGCTCCTAACCCACATGGCTCTTAAACATCTCTCCCTGGAGCCAGGCATGGTGAGGCACGTCTGTCATCCAGCTCTCTGGGAAACTGAGGCAGGAGGATTGCAAGGTTGAACCCAGCCTGGACAATTTCGTGACTTTGAGAGACCACTATCTCAAAATAAATGATAAAAAGGGGCTGGGCTGTAGCTCAGTGGAAGCCCTGGGTCCTTCGCCAGTGTGGTGAGTACACTCACAATGGTGCGCCACCAGCACATCTAGTTCCAGAGATTCTATCACCCCCAAATATACCTCTTCCCTGTGAGTGGTCACCTGTGCCTAACTCCAGCACCCCCAAGTCCACTTCCTGTCTCTGGAGTTGCCTGTCCTGAGCATTTCCAGCCCATGGAGCCCATACTGTGTCTTCCATGTCTGGTGTCTCTTGCTGAGCACGACGTCCTCAGGATCTCTCCACACTGTGCTGGGTGTCACCACCTCAATCTTTTCCATTTTCTTTTCTTTTTTTTTGGGGGGGGGGTACAAGGTGTTGTCAAGTTGCCCAAGCTGGCCTCAGATTCACTGTGATCCTCCCTCCAGGGTGCTGGGATGACAGGTGTTGTAACTGTGTCTAGCTGTCCCCACAAAGCCTCGTGCGGTCATCAGTGGAGCTTTTCCAGAGGTGGCTGGATCTGGATGGAGTGTGTGAGGCTGGGACCAGGGGTGTGTGACCACTAAAGCAGTCCGGTGATTGGTTTGGCATAGTTCCAGGTCAGGTTAAGGTGCCCATCCTGGGTATGGGTGCTATCTGCTCTAAGTGAGGAGAGGATGTGAGGGACAGAAGAAGGGTTGCTGCTTGTCACTGGTCACCTGCTGCCTTCTGTCTGCCCTTCACTGGCATTAACTATTTCTCCTCTGATGCCCCTCTGCCAGGCCTCCCAGCCTTGGAGCCGAGAGACACTGGACTGAAACCTCTACAAACTGTGAGCTAAATAAATCCTTTCTCCTTTGACTTTAGATGGCAGGTATTTGGGTTTAGCAAAGTGACAAAGCCGGCAGGTATGTGCCCCCATGCCCACAGCCTCGCTCTTTCCTTCCATCCCACACCAACCACACTCAAGTGGATCCCACTCCTGGCTGCTGCCAGTAGTGTTGGCATAAGCCCGACACAAGTAATGTCTAGGAAGGTTCCTACACTGGGAAGACTGAGGCGGGAGGATTCCTGAACAATCCTCCGGGATTGAAGCTGCTGCAATGACTTAGTGACTGAGCAAGTTAAAAAAAATTAAAAACAGGGGCTGGGGATTTAGCTCAGTGGTTCCGGCGCCTGTCTTGCAAGCACAAGCCCGGGTTCGATCCCCCACTAACCACATACAATACTGGGCCTGGAGACTCATACCAAGCAGCAATTAGTACCACATACCACAGTACCACATACCACAGTGCCGGGCGTGGTGGCTCATGCCTGTAATCCCAGCACTCGGGAGGCAGAGGCAAGAGGATTGCTGTGATGTGAGCTGGAGGCTGAGCTCAGGGCCAGCCTGAACCACAAAGCGAGACCCTGCCTCAAATAAATAAATAAATAAAAACAGGGCTGGGACTGAGTGAGGAAAGTCCTGGTTTCGATTTCTAGTACTGTACCTCAAATAAATAAACAAACAAATAGAAGCCAGCTGTGGCTGCAGACTCCTGCCCTCCTCTCAGGCGAGAGATGGTCCCTTCTTCAACTCCCCTCCCCCACCCCAGCGACTAGAAGGACCCAAGAACCACCCTCCCCAGGCTCCCAGCTCTGTGCCCAGCTCCCTGATGACCAGGGACAGCTGCCCCTAATCTGAGCCTCAGTTTCTCCATTCCTCTTTTGAACAATGGCCGTGGGAGGGGATACTGAGGGTTGAACCCAGGACCTTTGAACTGAGCTTAATCCTAGTCCCTTTTCATTTTTTATTTCCACAGTGTCTTGTTAAGCTGCCAACTTGCCCAGTCTGGGCTTCATCTTTTGAGGCTCCTGCCTCAGCCTCCCAGAGTTCTGGGATGACAGCCACGGGGCACCGTGCAGAGCTGCCCTCACTTGAGGTTCTCCTTATGAGAGCCACATTTCCTCTTCATGCTCTAAATCTGGGTATGGGGTTAGTGCCCGCACCCAGGACAGAGACAAAGGCAGACAAGCCAACCGGCCAGGCCACCCTGGAGGCCCCTGGCGGGCGTGCCTGACCCAGCTGGGCCATGCCCCGGGGCAGCGCGCTGGGACCCAGGTCCAGGCCCCGCCCACACACCCGCAGTGGTCACCTCCCTCCCGCCCCTCAGCGCATTCCAGCTGCCCTCAAACTGCCAGGAATGCGGCCCTGGCCTCGGAGACTAAATTGGGACCAGCTGTTCCCAGCAGCCCGGACCCCCAGCCAGGACTGCACTGCACAGCTGCTCAGCATCTCCCTGGGCCTGGCCAGTATGCTATGGGTAAACTGAGGCACGGGCATCATGCAGAGGTCTCGGGACCTCCCAGGCTGAAGCAGGTGTAACGTATGTGCTGGAAGCTCATTTCCAACCAGAATGACCTGTGGGTGACCCTGGGGGCTGCCAATGCTATGCCCACCCTCCAGCCAGGCAAACTGAGGCCTGTCCAGTAAGTGGGCCACCTCTCTGTCCCCTGGGCCGGCCCTCCCCACTCCCTTTGCCACCCAGCGGCATCAGGGGCCATCTGAGTTCCAGTCTTGGCTCTGCCTTTGGGAAGCTGAGTGGTTCCAAGCAGCCCAGCAACCTCTCTGGGCCTGCTCGTTAGGACGTTCCCTAGGAGGAGACAGTGCCCCAGGCTTCCAGGGCACCCCAACTCCATCCTTGGACTCCAGGAGCCCCCAGGCGGGTCAGTAAACTCTAGGCCTGAGGGCAAGTCTGCGGGGAGGCCTCCATCCCAGGTGCCTGTGAGCCTGTGCCCCCACGAATGGATGACAGTCACTCCTGCATCCAGAGGACCCCCTGCATGTCTGTCTGCATCTGGGAATGGCACCCTCTCTTTCTGCTCCCAAAGCTCCTCTGCTGTGTGACCCTCAGCCTTTCTGCCCCTCTCTGATCAGGGACCAGAACTACTTTCTATACTCTTTACTACTTTCTTTATCTTTTTTTGTTTGTTTTTTTGAAACAGGGTCTCACTTTGTAGCCCAGGCTGGCCTCAAACTCACAGTGATACTCCTGCCTCTGCCTCCGGAGTGCTGGGATTACAGGTGTGAACCACCACAACCTATTTCTTAGTACTGAGAATAGATCCCAGGGTCTTTATACTGAGCTACATCTCTGTCTCCTTTTTATTCTGGGAAAAGTTCTTGCTACTTTGCTAAACTGACCAGGCTGGACATGATTTTGGGATCCTCCTGCCTCAGCCTCCCAGGGTACTGAGATGACAAGCCTGTGTGACCAGACCCACCAAGAAGGACTTGCTGAAAAACTCCCCTGGCCACACTATTTCCAGGTGACAAACCCCTGGGGAGGCCTTGCTGTCCCTAAAGCTGTGAGAGAAACTAATGAATCTGAGCCCTTGGTGCCCCTACACCAGGTGTGAGGCAGGAAATTCTGCCCGAGTGGCACCCTCTTCATAAGCCATCAGCCCTGCCCCGCCCCTCCTGAACTCCAGCACCTCAAAAGCGGAAGTGGTAAGGAAGGGCCAGCTGGGGTCCCCCTTAACCCCCTGAGCTTTCCTGAGTCCCCAGCCTTCAGGAGCCCCAGATGGTGGCCCTGGGCAAGGGCTAGGATGGAGGGGCTCAGGCCAGGCCCCCAAAATGCTGTGGACATGGGTGGTCACTCCCCCTCCCCACCCAGACCTCAGACTCAGGCACCCCCAGAAATGCGGGAGCCTCGGGGCAGCCCCCCGAACCCCCTGGGGTCAGGGAGAGGGTCGAGCCCCCACTCACCCGGTTCTTGACCTCGGCTGAGAGCCCGTATGAGGGTCCCTTGTTGAACTGCGTGGAGCTCATGGCTGGGATGCGTAGGCAACAGACGCGGTCGGACGGACGGGACAGGACAGGGACCGGGCTGGGACCCAGGCGCGCGCCGGGCGGGCCGGGGCGGGCGCCGCCCCCAGCCGCTGATTGGATCGGAGCGCAAATGCCCTTATAAGGCCGGGAAGGGCCGAATTCCTGCGGCCGCAGACTTCCTGAGCCCGACGGCGGGACCACCCCGCCACCGCGGGAAACTGAGGCAGGCAGGCCAGCCGCTCTGGGAGGTGGGGCAAACAAAGCTATTATTCCTGCCCTGTTCTTCCTGCGGCGAGCTCCGAAGTCTCCCTCTCATCTTTTCTGGTTCTCAGTTTACCTTTTTGCATGGTGCAAATGAGAACCTTTCTCTGCCACGAAAAGAAACCCCCTGGACTGTGCCTCCCTTCCCGGGAACTCTCCCTGCTGGGGGAGGAGCAGGGGGAAGGTGAGGCTGGGGTTTTGATGGATGCATAGGAGTCTGCCAGTCCAAAAGGGAATGCTCTCTTGGTAGAATAAAAGGATGGAGAGAAGGTTCTAGAGATCCAATCAGCCGAGGAAACAGGGCCCTGTGTAGGAAAGGGCTTTGAGTGGAGGGCTGCAGGCTGCTGGGAATCAGGCGAATGGAAGCGAGTTCCGATAGGTCAGAGAGGACATTGGCCAAGCATTGTGGGCTAGGCATACAGGGAATGTTCAGTAGGTGATTGAGCCTGAAGGATGTCTACCAGTGGATAAATAAACTATTAAATGACCTGGGTGTGGTTGCGCTTGCCTGTCATCACAGCACCCAGGAGTCTGAGGCAAAAGGACTGTCATGAGGCCAGGGATTTAGCTGAGGTGTTCTGGTGCCTGCCTTGCAAGTGTAAGGACCTGGGTTCGATCCCTGGAAACCACATACACCAATGTTGGGTGAGATATCACACTTCTAATTCCAGCACTCAGGAGGCAGAGGCAGGAGGATTGCTGTGAGTTTAGGACCAGCATGGACTACAAAGCAAGCCTCTGTCTCAAAAAACTAAAAAAAAGAAGAAAAAGGAAAGGATTTTGCCATGAGTTACAGGTTGGCCTGGGCCTTCATAGTGAGTTGAAGGCTAACCTGGACTACATAGTGAGACTATCTCAAAACACCCAAAATAAATGAATAAATAAAAAGTTTAAAGGAGCAAATGGACTCTCATTCTGTTCATTCCCTCACCTGTGTGGTGATGTCAGTGGGACAGTGACTCTGCCCAAAGAAAGCCTGCCTCTTTTAAAGCCTGCCTCTTGAAGGGGGAATGGGAAGTGGGCTTTTGAGGTCTGAGTAAGAGTTGGACACATCTGTTAAATGGCTGGCTGTTCTTGAGAGCTCAGGAAAGACTCCAGGTGACTCCTTTTCCATCCTCTGCCTCTGGGACATCTGTTTGCTCTTTTGCCAACTATCTTTCTCTCATCTCCTCTCTCAGTTTGAGTCACAGCAGGGTGGTTTTAGGAAAATCATTGCCCTCAGGGTCTGTTTTGAGGTCTTTTGGGCATGGGCCTTGGACTTGGGCCATGAGCCAGTTGTGAGGCCAGT
>PVIR01043051.1:0-11947 GCA_004026965.1 Petromus typicus | reverse complement strand
GAGCGGTCCTCTGGCCAGCAACCAAGTACTCAGGGAGACATTTGGCCTTTTCAATTTGGACAGCCTTTTCCAGGTAACACATATTACTTACATTATTCCATTTTGATCATTATGGAAACTTATTGCCATCAGAGACCAGCATGGAGCTTTGATATTTATTGATACTATTAGTAAGAACACTGACTCCAATTCGGACAGCGTCAATCACCCATGTTTACTCAAGTCTTTCCATGGCAACAGGCTATGATTTGTTTATGGATGAGCAGCATAGACGTAGTGATAGATCTGGAGTGAGCTCAGAGGTGGTTTCTCCATCCTCTCACTATACCATCGACTGATTTGCCGTGGGAATACAGCCTGGGCTTCTCTATCCCAAGATCTGAAATCTCACTTCCTCCTTAGTCCACAATTTATGAGCTTCAACATTGACACCACAGGTAGAATATTCAGAACTATGAAATGTTGTTCAGTGTGCAAAATGATTTAGAATGTTTTAATCAAATTACCTACAGGACCCATGGAAAAAGCACATAAGAAACAACATGAGCTTTGTGTTCAGGCCCAGATCTCATTCACAAGATAACCCCTGATGTGTAGGGAGATATTCCAAAATCCAATAAAAAAAACTTCTAAAATCCAAAACACTTCTATCTCAAGGATTTTGGATAAGGAATACTCACAAACGGTTTCACAGCATAGTTCCTGTGAATTGAACAGTTGCTTTTTTCCACAAGCCTAGCAAAATCTTCCCTTGCATATTGTTATCCTTGAAGTTGTTGGTGAGCCATGCACCTCTCATCTTAGCCCTCCAGAAAGCTTTGGCAGGAGGATTGCAAGTTCAAGCTAGCCTGAGTAACAGACAGACTTAAGAGAGTGTCTAAAAAATAAAATAAAATAAAATAAAATATAAAATAAAATAAAAAAGGCTGGTGATATTGCTCAGTGTGAAGGTCACAGGATTTGGTTCTGATGAAGTAGATTTGCCATTATCGTATTTGGAAAGGCATAGAAAATGAGGTTCAGAGAATGTCTCTCAGCTGTCTGATGGGACACCACTTGCAGGTGGCTGCATTGGGTTCTCTGCACACCCAGACTCTTGACTTGTCCCTGTCAGCTTCCTATCAGCAGATCACTCCTGCTGCTCCTTCCCCTGGTGACCTTTCCCCCTGACTGCCACCTACTTCATCCTCTGTGATGGCAGATTCGCTAGAAACACTAGTAACTTAATTAGAGTGTCTATCCAATGAGTTTAGTCCATCATTTCTTTACCTGTAAATAAATTATGAGGAAAGCGTAGAATTATTGGCACAGGCAGGGAAAGAGATGGTGTTGGAAGGAGCCAGCGGAAAATGTCCAGAGTGATATAATTATCTATTTGCTGTTCCTCGTCCACAGGCTCACTGGCTTTTTTTTTTTTTTAATGGGATTATAGAAGATGAAAAGGAAACGCTTACTTCAGCTCTTAAGAGCAGAGTAAGCAATTCTGCACCATGCTCACTCCCCAGGGGGGTGAGAAAATGTTTCTAGTAAATTAAAGTATAATAAAAGCACTGGCAACATGGCAACTTTTATATTAATTTCTTAATTTTTTGCAGGCTTAATTATAAATCTCTTGGGGGAAGGGGAGAGGCCTCTGGGTTCCTTTGCAGGAGTGGAGGCCCCTCCTCTGTTGAGAGTTGTGTGAGCTGTGACTGAGGCTGTGTGGTGGCTGTGAATGTCCTGGGTGCTCATTCAGGAAAGCATAGTGCATCCCTGTGAGATGGGCATCCGCCAGAGTGTCCTGCTGAGAGGACTTGGCAAGTGGCAGGACTGCTTGCTCCATAGGGCTGTGCTGTGACCATAAGAACAGTCTCTGGTGGTGGAATGGTTTGTCAATCCTGGCTTGTCCTGTGCTGGGCCTATGTGACCTGCAGAAACTTGCCCAGGTCCTCCGTGTGTAACCTGAGACGGGAGTTGGTATACTTTCATAAGAGGATAGGTGAAGAGCTGGTACCACTGGTCCTGATGAGCCATACACATACCCGAGAGCCATCACGACCAGACATACAAGCAGGCAAATGATCCACGTCCCGATGTATCACCTTTTGGTACTTTCAGCCTCAGGTAGCCTCACTCTTAGCCATTGCTAAAATGAGGGGAGGTCGCATTCCAGGAAGTTCCAGGTTCCTTAAATCATGGAGTATTTTTGCGGAAAGAACCTGGAAGTTGGTCCATGGCTCCAATACAGGCCTCTTTACCTAGAAATCTATTGAGAAGATTGTGGAAGGGCCTGGGGATATAGCTCAGTGATTCTGGCGCCTGTATTGCAAGTGCCGGGGCCTGGGTTCGATCCTGGGTAACCACATACAATACTGGGCATGGAGACTCACACCCAGCAGCAATCAGTACCACATACCACAGTGCCGGGTGTGGTGGCTCACACCTGTAATCCCAGCACTTGGGAGGCAAAGGCAGGAGGATTGCTGTGATGTGAGTTGGAGGCTGAGCTCAGGGCCAGCCTGAACTACAAAAGTGAGACCTTGTCTCAAAAATACCTTTAAAAAAAAAAAAAAGAAGATTGTGGAAGATGAAGAGGGCTTTTGACAAAGGCAGGAGGACAGACCTAGAGTGAGGCACTCATGCATCTGTTGAATGCAGCTGGACAGACCCATTGAGTCATATCCTTTGGATTGTTCCTCTCTCACCTGAAGCATTTTCCAGGTACTTCCTTGAAGAAGGCTTTTTCTATGTTTCTAGGCAAATCTTTATTCCACTTCTTCCCTTTACACTTCTCTAACACATTGTGGTTTAAAACATAACCTTCAATTCTACTACAGTTTTTTTTTTTTCCTTTCCTCTCTACTCGGTCTTTCATGACTATGAGTGTACAGTGATTTCCTCTGTCTGGAATGTAGAAAACACTCAAAGAAAGAAGGAATGAAGAATGAACTAGTTTGTATCCTGGAGACATTAATCCCTCAGTATATTAGTGGCTATTGCACATACAACATGTGATTCTATGGTTATAAATCCAGGTGTGGAGAATATTGAGGTAGAAATGTGAAGCAGACTTCTTGCTCTGGTTTCCCTGGAAGACTTCCCAAAGACTATGTAGAAGAAAGCAATTCTCAAACTGATTAGATCTAAGCATTCCTTTATAAAAAAAGATTATGAGGCAGAGACTCACTTTAGACAACATGTTCCTTTTCGATATTTCAATTTTAGTTATTTTCTTGAAAAAGTGCAACATCTATTTTTTTTCTCTTGAAAAATTCTAAACCTATGGAATAGTACATGGTAACTACAATCCATATATGTCAATGAAAATTATGAGCTTCTAGCATTTTACCACATTTGCTGTTTGTCTTTCCTACTCTGTCTGTCCCCTGTCCCCTTCAAATCCTATATGGCTCCTTTTATCCTCAACAACAGAGAAGATCTTGTGGATGTCCCTGTGAAATGCTCATTTGCCTTTAGAGAAATACCTTTGCCACAGTGCAGATGCATGTGGGATTTTTGATAATTTGCTAAATCCTATTGTCACAGAATCCTAGAATCTCAAAGTGCAGAAAACCAGGAAAAGCATCTTCTCTAACCTTGTCCTCCCTCTGGCCTTCATACTTTTCCTACCTATGCTTTATGTTTTCAGATGCCATTTATTAAGTTTTCTAGGGTTGGTCGGTGAGTCGGTTCTGAGTGGAATGAAACATGCAAATGAGGCCCAGTGGCTCGCTTCCCCTGCTTGGGCTCCATCCAAGTGGTCGATTAGCTGCTTCCATATTTCACAGTCTCTGGTGAGTGTAGTGGGCCCGATACTAGGAGCAGCATCCGACAGAGGGCTGAAGTGTTTTGCCAGCTCCTGATTACTTGTGATAACGAGAAGGTGAACCTTGGCCCTGGTTATGCACAGATCCACTCGGTCCTGGAATAGTCATGCTGGACAAAACCTGGGGGATCATCTGGTTTGGTTTGCCCCTCCATTTTTAGGAAAAAATGGAAAATGAGAAAGAATGAACACTTTGCTGAAATCTCCTAGTGAGTGTGGTTTCTGATCCCAGCTCAGGCTACTCCCCAAACCAATGAGCCAAAGTCAGAAGAGTAACAGAAAACTCCTAAGCTGCATACATATGCATGTGTGTGCATACACACACATACACACACACAGAGGCATGTATTCACACAGGCATGTGAATGCAGTCATGCATGTGCATGTGACTCATGCACTTGTATACTTGCTTGTCATATGTGTGCACACGATGCACCTGTTCATGCATGTGCATCCCTACATCCATTTACACATATGTGCACACATGCTTGCAAGCACTCATACATACAAGTACACATTTACACCAATGCATAGATGGCCACTGACACACTGACACACATCATCATATTCACAGATGGGGCTTATGTTTCACCCAAACACTACTCACGTGTGGAGGCTAAATGCCCCCAGTTTACAATCTAGAAATGTGAACCTGGCATATCCACATGTCTAGAAACATATCCACATATGTGGTCATAGTTTATTCATCTGCTTAGTGCTGACTGCAGCTAGCAGAATGAAGTGAGAGGTTTGAACTCTGTAAGGCTACTGGATGATTGTCTGATCAGTGCAGTGACAGAAAAAAAATGCAGAAATGCAGCTTTGCAGAGAGGGTCTCTTGAACCACTCACATTCAGTCCTTATTTAGGTCCGACCTGATATGTTTATAGTAGCTGGAATGAGACCCCCATGGAAACTCAAGTTCACTGAGAGCCAGTCTGTACTTGCATTATCTTATTTAATCCCCCACCTCAGCCATGTTATGGGTGGAAAAATTAGGTATGAAGAGGCTATTACTTACTGCAAATCAAACAGCCGGTAAATGGTCTAGAGACGCTTCGCTTTCTGTGACAGCCTCTAAGTTGTTGCTAGAATTGAGCTCACCCAAGAGAAGACATTTGGAATGAAAATGCCTCACCAGGTTAATGATGTCCTAACAATTCTTGCTCTGAATTTTGAGGAATAAACGTGTACTTTAGAAATAGTTCTTCCTGGGTAGGGAGATTCTTCTCTCACCAACATCCAGCTGACTGGTATCATCTTGCAGAATTTTCTAAAACAGTAAAAATGTTGCTGCATCCTACTGTCCAGTATGGTTGCCACTAGGGATATGCTCTGCATGTGTGAGGTTCCAAATATACGAGGACAGAGTGGAAAATCACTCATTGAACACTCTGAAAAGGTGATTGTCTCTTGAAGTTATGCTAGACTAGTCTGTTGTTAATAAAAGTTTTATTTCTTTTCTTTCTTATGTTTTCATCTATCTACTTTAAGATTTAAAATTCTATGTAGTGCTTGCAAGTATATTTCTGGTGGGTGATATGTATCCAGATCGTCTGTTTATAGATATAGGTAAATCTTTGTATCTACCCATATATCTATGTCAATGTCTACATGCTGAAGTTTGAGTTTTGATCTGTATCATATAGCATATGATGAACTATGACTTGTTAGCATTTACAGTACAGTTAGGTTTTTTCATATTGGTTTAGTAAACAAACACCATTCTCATTAATTATTATGTAGCAATCTTTACATACCACTGTATGTAAAGGTACTCATCCATTTAAATGCAGTAGTTTGGGTAGATACAAAGTATTAAAAGGGAGATAGTACAGCTCAGAGATGACACCATTCCAGAGGAGAGGAGAAGTTATCCTCATAGACAGCTTTGAGAATAAAGAGATACGCTAACAGGACATACCTGGTACAGAAGTGTTGATGAGAATCAAGAGATAGACATTCCGAGATAGAGTGATGTGCAGAAACACAGACAGGTTCATAAGGGGTGCCCTGGATACTAGTTTGTGGGTTTGGTGACCAAAGGGATGATGACTCACTCAGGAAAGGGATGGGCAAACACTGGGACTAATGTGTACTCAGGCTTCAGTGGGTGATGAGGAAGTAAATTCTCTTTCTACATTATTATGGCATCTTTATATAACCTTATATTGCAGAAGATCCTTTAGAAAATGAAATGTCAATTGGAAAATATTTTCTAAAAATAAAAGTTTGCTGCATGAAGGATTAGAGTTCTAAGTATTCAAAACACCCTATAAATGAAACCCAGAGTATAGACTCCCTTAATTTATGAACTGTGCTAACCAGTTTTCTGCATCTAGAGGTCTAATAATATCCTACTCTGCACTCTAATATAATTGAAAAAAGAAAACATAACCAACAGACAAAAGCCAGTGTGAAAGCTAGATATGGTGTTGCACACTTGGAATCCCAGCATTCTGGAAGGCTGAGGCAGGTGGCTCACAGCTGGAACTCAGTCTGGGCAACTTAGTTACTTAGGAAGACCTGGTGTCAAAGTAGAAAACAAAATAAAATTAAGAAAAATAAAATCAAACATTAGGGATGTTACATATCTAGACAGTTTGTTCATGTATGCAGGGATGTCTTTTAGCTATCTAGTTAGATGGTGGGTATAGCTCATTCTAAGGGCTCTGAGTCCAGTCTGTAGTATTGAAACAAACCACAACACAACAGACAATTCCATATCATGCCTGGGATGATTCCAGCTCAACCTACATGTCAAAACCCAGGAAAAGAACAATATCAAAAATTTCTGAGAGCATATTTCCATGGTAACCTATTTGGGGTGAGAATTTGTTGTTGTGCTTATATAACATATGGCTCTATTTTTCTTTTAATCTGTGTGTCCCAGGTGAATAAATAAAAAAGTAGATGCCAGAATCTATTGAGAATGACTCACCAAAGTGCCCACTAGTGGTGGGTTAAAAAATGTACAGTGTATGCAGTGTAGATATGTATATTTCTTCAATTCATCAAACAATCATGAACCTCTAGTATATGTGATCAAAAGATGCAGTGAGTGTTGGAAGACATTATACATTTATTTGACAGAAATGCTCATAAACAATTGATCAGTGAGGCATGCTTACAAAATGCAGCGAATGATTAAATGAATAAATCCATGATAGCAAAAGGAATATTGTTATTAATCTTACTTCCTCCAGTTAGACAAAAATATTGTCCCTTACTTCAAAAATTCTTATCCTATCATTTTTGACAATGTGTTTTTAGTATAATCAGTTGTTTTACAAAATTTTAAACAGGGCCAGATATTTAGCTTAGCAAGCACCTGAAGTTAATCTGTGGTAACCATATACTACAGTGCCAGGCATGGTGGCTCAAACCTGTAATCCCAGCACTCAGGAGGAAGAGGCAGGAGGATTGCTGTGAATTCGAGGCTCACCTGGGCTACATAATTAGCTCAGAGCCAGTCTGAACTACAAAAGCAAGATCTTGTCTCAAAAAAAAAAAAAAATTTAAATAGCCACCCTGTCTTTCAACTACCTTTTGTATGTATGTCAGGAGCAGAAAGGGCAGGATGACAGGGAGACATCAGTGAGCAGGATATAGTCTGAACCTTCAAAAGAGAAGTTGATAGTAGAAAGTTGCTATGCTTATCACCACAAACACGCAGAAACCTGCATGAGAAACATGAACTCACTATGACCATCAACCCATTTCTCCAGGCTTAACGTGCATAGGAAGGAAAGATTTATTTTAGGTCACAGTTTGTAGACATTCAATTGTCATCAGCTGGCCTTAAGGCAGGATATGGCCAAAGGGTATCGCCTAGGAGGAAACAGCTCATAGTGTGGCAGGCAGAGGCCAAAGAAGCAAAAGCAGCAGCAATAGCAGTGGGCCTGCATTTCCTTTTCATCCCATCCAGGCTACAAGTCTTGTAGGGAGTACAACCACACCCAGGGTGGAGCTTCTGTTTTCACTAAATCTACTCAGCCCCACCCTGAACTATGACAGTTCCAATCAGTGGAGTCATTTAGTGCCACACATCCATCATCAAAGTTTCACATAGCCATGAAGCAGTCACCTCCTAGAGCCCCACCTAGGAGAGTAAATGAAGGTGTGTGTGTGGGATATCTGGATATGAGCCATTAAAAGAATCACTTAGGGATTTTGTTCCAAATTCATTATCATGAGCTCTGTCCACAGAGTATCTGATCCAAGCCACAGGGTAACCCCAGAATCTACGTTAACGAGGTTCCCAGTGTTTCAAATCTGGGGACTCCATACAGTATTCTTGCAAGCAATGGCAAGTGTGAATCTCCTCCAGAACACACTGACCTTGCTGTGCAGAGGGAAGGGGAGAGGCTGTGTCTGACTTTCCTTCTGTGTAGGAAGTAGAGCAAGTAGAGCGAATCCACAGGCAGTTTCTTATGTAGGTTGCTGCTTCCTGGAAAGGCCAGCTTGGGCCTCCTCCACCGTGCTAACATTTCTCTGCAGTGGTAAATGCATAGAGAGGATCCATCTTAGCGATGAGAGGAGAGGGCAGTTCAGGATAAAAGTTATGTAACTCAAGCCATATGCTGTCAGAGCCACAGAGGGCTTTAGAAGCCAGCTAATGATTTCACAGACAGGGTGGCCTGGATCCAGGGAGGTCCTGTGATTGTCCCAAATTCACACAGGAAATCAGCCTCCACCAGCTTTCCTGACTGTTGGCTTTAGAACTGGTCATGCATTATGTTGTGACAGATGATCCAGATGCCCTGAATTCTTCCTTTTCTGCAAGAATTGGTTCCTAATACAGTGCTTCTTTAGTCCTTGCTCACTGTCCAAGCAAGGGATAGATTTAGTAAGAAAAGTGTAACCGTTTTCCTTGTAAAATGCAAAATCCTGCTTGCCTGATTACTGTCTCACTCTGGTCATGCCGTCAGGTGATGAACACGAGGAATTTCTGATAGATTTCACTTTTGCATCTGCAGCCTGGCCCCCCACATGCATTGTCCAGTGTCTTTTGTTAGTCCACTGCATTTGCCTTTACATCTACTGTAGGAACCATCATCCATGGACTGAGCGATACTCAGCTTTTATTTCCATGTGTTACTTCTCATAAGCAGTCAGAGGAGGCTCAGTGGCGTGTGGGACTGTACGAGCCAGCTGGCCCTTTACAGTGAAGCAGAGGGAGCACAAACCACGCTGGGACTCACTCTCTCAAGTTTTATCTTCTAAAAGACCCTTCTGAAAACCAGTTTCTCTATCAGGCTGCCGGTTTTTGAAGTATTAATACAGGGTGAATAATCCAAGCCTTCATTTAACACATTTCTGAAATAAATGCATTTTGCCCTTGTTAGTTCTGAGTGCCTGATTTAAAAGCATTGCAGACCAGGGATCAGCTGGGTTGGGGAGTAGAGAGGGAAAAAGAAATAGCAAAAATCTTATGGCACTGAAGAAACAGACTCTGTGATCAGGAAACCTGGCTAAAGGTCTTTCCCTCTCTTCATTTCTTTCTACTTAGCAAGACAAGAGAAATCTTGGGAACATATGGAAAGACTTGAGTTTAATTGTTAAAATTCTGCTCAGCTGGGCCACGTCTGGGTGGTGATTTGCACTATTTAGCATTTGTGTGCATTAGGTAATATATTTAATGTTTCTTGCTCCACTCCGACTTGTGTGTTTGGCAGGAGCCCAGCTGCGTGGGCACAGGGCTGGGGAGACTGTAAATCTGCCAGCTTGGAGAGGGGAGGCTGTACTGTTGCACTGGAGAGCGTGCTGGCTGGAAGAGTCCAGAATGCTTGTGAAGCAATACCACCTCTTCCCCGAAAGCCACTCGGGGACAGAATTAATGGATCTCATATTGTATTGATTGTAGCCAATAAGTGCCTAAATGATTTGATGCGAGTCAGAGAGATTATGTAGGGAAGAGGGGTAGCAGCAGCTTTGGAAGAAGTATGTGGTTTAATTACTGGCTGAATCTCACCCATCTCCCTCCCTCCCTCCCAGGAATTTAACAAATAGGCCTAAGTGCACCTTGGCTGTTCTTGACATCTGTTGAAATGATACCTGCCCGTGAGGAGGGAGATCTGGGAATTGGGCTTCGGGTATTGATGAGATCAAGAGCCAGAGGAAACTCCTCTCCAGCCTGCAGAATTAGGAAGAAATTAGGAGGAAGATGCATACAGCATGCAGAATTAGGAGGGAAGTACTTTAAGGGTATGGCGGGGAGGACGTGGGTGTATCTCATAGAGTTCTGCCTTGTAAGATAATGAAGCCATCTGTATCTTAAATGCAGAATTAAATGTAGGTGTTGGTCTTTCTAAGGATCTTAAAACCCCAGGTGGTGCTCCCAATGCAGAATTAAACTTGAAACCTGGAAAGGCTAAACCTTTGCCCATCTGATGCTGGAAATCACCCACTATCTTTTCATACTGCTAGGAAATGCCCTGTCTTTTAGATAACCAAGAGACAGCCACTTTTTCTCTCATTTTTGTAATAGAAAAAAGGAAAGCCAAAATCCAGCTAAAATTCAATGTTTAGCTCAAGCACTTGTAAGATCATTTTTGTTGCATATTGGCTAGTGTTTTGATTACACCAATAATTCAAAGGAAGTGCTGTTTGTCTTTTAACACCTCTCCAACAGAAAGGATTTGGGTTTCATTATGACAGTCCTAAAGCTATACTTTTCTCCTCTTCCTCAGCACTTTCTGAAATATGTTATTTTGTTATGGTTAAAATATATATATTGTATATATTTATAGATAACATATAAAAATATATATACACATACAGCAAATTATATACATACCATATTCTTTTGTAGATTGATAAAAATCTACTTTATAAGGTAGAAAGAAGCAAGATGTTATCAAATCAAAATTCAAAGTCACCTTGGATACCTCTTTATCAATCCATGCACCTGACATATGCAGTTTATTTGTGTGTATTGGACATTCACATATATATAGTTATTTATATATTTATATGTTATATTTATAACATATATAGTTATTTATACTTACACATGTATATGAGCATGTTGCATATAGGATTTATTATGAATAAAGCTCTTCTTGATTAGGAAAAATAATAATCTAAAATCATCTTTTATTTCACACCGTGACTTAGGCAAATGTTTCAATTTATTTATCATGGACATGTTTCCTGCGGTGTGGGTTTATAAAATGGGAATTGGATATAATATGATCAATTAATTAAAGGAGATGCTGTGCGTTAGTCACACCTGTATTGATTACAAAATGAAAGTAATCTGAAAAGAATCGTGTGTGTGTGTGTGTGTGTGTGTGTGTGTGTGTGTGTAGATGATATCCTTCCGTCTATGTGGCCTATATTGGGAGAGACTTTTTGCACTCTGTATTTATTATGTTTGATAGTCCTAAGCAGTTTTTAAAGTTTCCAAGCTAATTAGCCTGCCATTGGGCATAGAAGAGATAGACTTGAAGTAAGACTTAAATGTATTCATATTTATGTTGGTTCAGGTTTTTTAACTCAACACAAATTTATTTGCTTCTATAGATGAAGAGCTAAATTACCAAAAAAAAAAAAACAAAAACAAAAACAAAAACAAAAAAACCAACCCACCACATATAGGAAAAATAGCCCAGTTCGTGCGTCTGAAACTTCTAACTCCCTATCTACTTTTTCCCACTGGTAGTATATTTATAGCATCCAAATCTAAGTTTCTAGACTTTCCTTGATAATTGGTCCCTATGTTGATGGCCTGGGGGCACGGTGAAGAGCCATCAGTGATCCAAGTGTATTCAGTTAGTTACATTGTCCAGACACTTGACTGTATCCTAATTCTCAGAAAATTGGTTGTGTAGAATGTATGGCACTCACCCGCAAATCATTGCTCTTTGATTTCCTGGCCCTTCTGAAAACATGGAAGTTTGAACTGACTTCTTACTTTCATTTTATTTTAGTTTTATTGGCACTCTTTAGGTAGACATAATGATCCCATTCATCATAGGGAATTTGGACCTGTACACAGTGTATTTTGATTGCTCTTTTTCTCCCATCCCCCTGCCTTCCCTTCAAGTCCCTCTTCCCCTCCTTATTTACAAAAGTCCTGTTTCTATTTTTCCTTCTTTTCACATTTTCACTTTCCTTTCTTCCTTTGTCCTCCCCTTC
>PVIR01043050.1:0-12013 GCA_004026965.1 Petromus typicus | reverse complement strand
TCCACTTCTTAGCCTTTGTATGGCTGTAGAATGATCCCGTGCCAGCAGGAGGGTTGAGAAATACAACACAACATGGAAACTCCTTCTGGCATTTTTGCTTTAATGGTTTGGCCTCCTACTGGACACAAGCACCTTTCCAAATGACATCATGACTGGTTCCTTCCAGCAGTGCAGGGCTGAAGCAGCATGGCCACTCGAGAGACCGGCAAGTACATGGGAAGTCACTTTGGCCAGTTCACATGACTTCTGGGGCTGTGCTTGAAGCACAAATTGGAAGCCACATTGTGTTGAATGTGTTCTTCTCTCATTAGAGAGTCTTCATTTTTGTCCTGTATTTAATGTATTCCTTTGCCAAAACCCTAAGGGTTCATCTGGAAGAGGGATTCTACTGAGTGTTTGGGACTCTAAAGAGTAGATGATGGGCTAGAGAATAAGAAAAACATAAACAAAAACCAGCTTTACATTAAATTGAAGAAAGTTTATATTGTTAATGGCTGATTGAAACTGGACTGGGATGTCTAATGAAGTTTTGCTTTGGCTACCAGTATTTATCTAGCAGGTCAGTAGAACAGGACCATGATGTTGAACAGGAGTGCAGTTCAGTTCCCTTCTACAGTCCAGGATCATGATATCCCAAGACCCCTTCAGTGGACCTTAAAATTTCCACTTAACTTCAGCTTGTCCCCAGTGCAGCCAAGCATACCTTAGACCTTACAGCTTTGCTGTTGAGCATATTCATTTAAAAACTTTAATACCTGTTATCCCTTTTTATTTTATATGTCTGCTTTCTGGTTGTTCATTATAAGCACCTTGAGAATCCGGAAGTTCTGATTGTTTTCCTCACTGTCAGGTGAAAGTTCTACATGTTGTGTCAAATTGTATTTGCAGGAAGGTTCCTTTTTCAAGTAGAACCATGATCATAATATTATGGAAGTGCAGCTGGTTTTGGCAGGCCTGGCTTTGTTTGAACACAAGGTTTCTGCACAATCTGTACTCACTATGGAAACTTCCAAAGCAGTGATGTTACGACCACAGAAATATTTTCTCTGATGCTAACCTCAGAAATAGAGGACAGAAATTGAAACCCGCGGGTGACTGAGGCAAGTTGCCGGGAAAGTTAGTAACTACAAATTTATAGAAGTTTACTTATATTGTGTGGGATTGGGGGATTGCTTCTCCAATACCTTTATTTTCTTCATGAGGGAATTGAAGGGCAGGGATATTAGTAAGCAGGTTGCCCAGGCTCGGATATAGTGAGGGGGAGACAACTCCAAATTAGGATCTTACCTCTTTTGAAGGTGGGTGGTGTGTTTGTGCTGTGATTTTTGTGGTGTGCTAGGTGCCGTGCCCAGGTTTGGCAGCCAATTTTGTTGGGGTGGTGCACATCCATTACAAATGAAACATGTATTACATAGCAGGTGCTTGACTGCCTTTCAGCATCTAGTGTCATGCAGGCCAATCCCTTCATCCAGTAAACACGTAATTAATAGCCATGTCATGTGTAGCCAGGCTCCGAGCCTTGCTGCAAGTCCAGCATCACAGCTGACATTAAGGTGTGTCCATTTCTGACTTCAGCCCATCCCTCCTAGTGCTACACGGATCCTTGTCTGTTCAGATCAGTTTCACGTGTGACACCCTACCACTGTGGTAGCTGTGTCAAGATCACAGGCATTAAGGAAAAGTAAACATGATGTCATGACTAAAGTATACTCTGCTGCATGACCTTGTCTGATAAACAATTTTCCAAACCTTTCCAAACTCCTTAAAAAATTAGATTCATGTTTAGTTATATATTAGTTCCTTTAAGAATTCCGCCGCAGATTCCACCAGTACATGGCAGTTCATCTTATTGCCGAGGAGAAGTATTTTTGGAAATCTTTGCAGTGTGTCCCTTCGGAAAGATGGAGGGTTTTCCTGTCCTGCAGCGGTACCACCTGGGAGTATACATGGTTAAAATTCACTCACCTGGACAGTGGTGAAGCCAGCCAGTTCGGGTCAAGTTTTTAGTTCAAAGGAATTTGTCTTATCTCAGATTTTGAAACGTATTTATTATGACATCCCCTTCATAGTTGAGTGATGCATATTTGCATAGCATTAGACCACAGTATGTCCCAGGAGGGTGGCTAACAGCAGTGCGAGGACCCTGGAGCAGTGGAGTAAACATGGAGAGACATCGAAGCACAGCCTCTATTCTTAAGGAGCTTCTTCTGTGTTGGGCAAAACACACATAAAGCTTGTGAGAACATGGAGCAGCAGTGTCAGCCTTTTTCTCATTGCTGCCCCTCTCAGGAAACACGAGAAGTTCCCTTGAACTTATCTCCGCACATTAGAAAGTCTTCGTATACACAGATCTACAACATACTCACTTATACATGTTACAACACATCACCGTTCTGGCCATCATGTGCATTCATATTTCCTCTTTTTTCAAGAACCAATTTTCATTGCCTAGTAGTCAAATTTCTGCCACTGAGAATGCAGGAATTGAAGTAATGCCTAACTAAATATATAATAATGAAAATACTGTAGAAGACAGATTAGTTATAGGCTTCAGAGCAGTAGACACTCTATAAGTCAGTAGACTATAAAGTACCCATCAAAATCAAAATAATCAATGTGAAATGTCTATAGAACACAATGGCTTATTACTTTGTTTCACTCTATACTCTTAAAATTAGATATTGGATAGCAACTTATAGGTTAGATTTTCTCACATAGTAACAAGCATATTAACCTGTAGTGACAACCAGTCATGTTAAATGAGTCATTAAATAAGTTTAAAATATAAATTATTTACAAATTTTGAACATTTTATGACACAATTATCTTTAAAAGGCATGAGTACATTTTATGTGTGACATTGTTAGTAGTACTTCTGGATATAGTGTTACAAAGGTTTCCCAAAGATGGTGAAGTCTGGAATGTTCAGTGGTTGTGGGGGGTGGGGCAGATAGACAGACAGACAGACAGACACACACACACACACACATTTGTGGTTTAGTGGAAGGAATCTTTATAGAAATGTAGCAGAAAAACATTTCCCTGCCACAATTAATTATGTCCAATTAAATTGTGCTTTTTACAAATCCTTGAAGGCCGTACATGTTCATTATACAAATTGAGTTCTTAGCAAGTGTTACACACAGGCACATGATGGCCAGGACAGTGATGTGTTGTAATAGAATCCTGTTACATCCCATGAGCACTTTTTATGGATGTTTTTCATTATAAGGGTTTTGTTGGAAAAGTAAAAACTTTAACGATCTATAGAAAAATAAAAGAAACAGAAGGTAAATGTAGTATAATTTTCTTTGGAAATAACTCTTGGGTGTATCCTGCTTATATTTCAGTGAATAAATTCAGTGCTTCTTAGAATGTTCCTTATACTCATGAGCTGTTATTTGGGGGAAATTGTAATGCTGCGGTATCCAAGACTGAGTTGTACCCTAGGTTTCCACAGTGAGTGTACCATAGGCTCAGGGATGTTGTGCTGTTCATTGTAGGTGATAAGAGTGGCAGAATCATCGTCTTATATTGCAACATTTATAGTGAACATGTGTTCTGTATTGATTTATATTTTTATTTCTTCAATTTTTATTACTACACGTCTACAATACATAATGATTATCTTTCTTATGGAAAGTTGCTACCTGTATATAACTCATCTATATCTTTTCACCCCCTATTGTCATAGACAGGATTTTGGCAAGGAAGGATATGTTCATCAAAGAAGTTTTCCTGTGATCTCTTTTTAATTGGATGCTTGACTTGTTTTCAGAATCAGGATAATGCATACTTCTAGGATGACTGTTAGAGTACTCTTTTGTTTTTAGTTACATGAAAGATTTTAAGAAGTATTGTTTTAGATCTTCCCTGAGAGTTTTGTAGAATTTAGCACAAAAATCCATCAGAAACTGGACTTTGTTTTAGGATTTTTATTATTTTTTCTTCAGTTTTATTGCCTGCTACTGAACTATTCAAATTTGTCTTCTGGATTCAGTTTTGATGACTGATACATATCTAGGAATCTACCCATTTCTTCAGAATTTTCCAACTTATTTGCATACAAGTTTGTGAGCCCAGTATAATAATGTGAATTTGAGCAGTGTTTGTTGTTATTTCATCATTTTCCATTTCTGTTTGAATTGAGTTGAGTTTTCTCCTTTTTTGGATAAGTTCGGCTAAGAATTTGTCTATTTTGTTTATCCCTTCAGAGAAACAGTTCTTCAATTTGTTGCTTCCTTTTTTTTTTGTATGTGCCAATTTCAGTAGTTTAGGCTCTTATCTATAGAATTTCTTTCCTTATGCTCCTTGGATTGTTTTTATTTTTGTAGGACTTTGAAATGCATCATTATAGTATTTATTTGAGCTCATTGTTTTTCTGATGTAGCCACTCACCACTATAGATTACCCTTGTAAGACTGTTTCATGCCTCCCAAAGTTCTGTCTTGTTGTACTGGCTTAGTCCTTAATTTCAGTACCTGCCTTATTTCTCCCTTGATTTTTTCAATGGAACCTATTGATTATTTGACAGTATATTGTTTACTTTCTCTGTTTTTAGATAGTTCCTTTTTTCATCGATTTCTAGGTTATGCCATTATGATCTGATAGCATGTTTGATTCTTTTGCCTACTTTATGGACTAGTATGTGGTTTGTTTGTAACAATATTTTCCGTGCTGAGAATAAAGTGCATTCTGTTGGTGGAGTGAACAGTCTGTAGAAATGTCATAAATTCATTTGTTTGAAGTTTTGGTGCTTGATCTTTAATTTTTAGCCTTTTTTGTTTGTTTGTTTGTTTCTTTTACAGTACTTGTAGGACTGTGATTTTGTGAGCAGGTTGAAAATATTCATTGTTTTGTGGGATAACTGTAAAGTTCATCAGATTTTTCTGTAGTCATTTTTCAAATTTATGCTAAAAAATTCTCAGGGAAATTGAGTGTTATGTTGAGAGTATTGATAAGAGCTTGCTGTATGGGGCATTCAAACTTATTAAAAGCTTCCTCTGTGCTGTTACTTCCTGTGCTGCTCATAAATGACCAACGAGTGGGAAGGGCGAAGAGTAACTTGTGCATCCTAGACCACTAAGTTTTCATGCCTCCCAAAGTTCTGTCTTGTTGTACTGGCTTAGTCCTTAATTTCAGTACCTGCCTTATTTCTCCCTTGATTTTTTCGATGGAACCTATTGATTATTTGACAGTATATTGTTTACTTTCTCTGTTTTTAGATAGTTCCTTTTTTCATCGATTTCTAGGTTATGCCATTATGATCTGATAGCATGTTTGATTCTTTTGCCTACTTTATGGACTAGTATGTGGACTGTGTAGTCACACTAAGTGTGACTCCCACTAGACTTTATGTCTCCCACTAAGTGAGAGAGAAATGGCTTCTTGGAAATTACCCATGTAGTCTATTTCTGGGTTTGCTTTTATTCATTTGGCTTAAATTACTGCACTGTTGATTTCTTGGGATTTCTCCCTGCTCCGATGCAAAAGAAATACACATTGATTAATTCTAAGTCTATTGGAATGAAAACAAAACCACTCACTAGCAGTAAAGGGCTGCTTGCATTTGAACTTGACACTGGCTCCGCCTTCGTCTTCTGACCCCCAGAGGTACACCTCTCTGGTTACTAGTTATCTTTTAGTGTATTTCTCAGCTCTTAATTCTTTTGATGAGGGTAAAATATTTTCGCTTGCTGACACTTGAGAGTGATTAGACTGACTTCATACAGTGCATCTGGAGCCTGCCTTGTGTCCCTCACATGTTCAATGAGATGACATTAGTTTATAATGTAGTATCTATCAGCCTGGCAGAGCCTTAGGATTTCACCAAAAGCGCTTGACATGAGATGTAACACAGTAAGTAATTTAATTGTAGCTACTCTGATTAGATATTAGTGATACTTTGAACAGGTTATTGAGCAGTTAGAGAATTGAAGAGTGAAAGTTTTCAGTGGAAACATCTGCAGGCTAGCCAGTTACAAAGTAGACTTGTCTAGCCCGTAACCAAAATGTCCCCCAGAACCATACTTCAAGGAATACGGAGATGCCAGGCAACTTGGCAGCTCACCCGGAAAAGTCTCACCCTGTCCTTGGCTGGTGGGAAAGCGGCCAAGACTAAACACCTCTGCAGAGGTTGGTGTGAACTCTATTCCCAAAAAAGGAGAACTTAAAAACAAATCAGAAAGCAAAAAAATCCATTCCAAGCCAGCTGTTCTGCTGAGATCACTGATAAGAATTTTTCCAAGAGCCATTTGGCTTCCCTTAGCAGATCTGGGAGAATTCCCTGGAAGCAGGGACTAATGGTTTCATTTACCTTGTTAAGAACAGCATATGTTTGTGTTATATTTTTGGCTGTGTATATCTTGATTTCCAATTCACGCTGTGCTTTCTGACCTTAAAGCCTCAGGAAATCTGCTAGCTAGCCAAATATTACAAGTCATCCATTTTATTAATTCAGTTGATCCTCTTTCACTTCCCACCTGCCTCAAAAGAATACAAAATATATTTCAATGTCAATTATGATCACAACATGTGTATAAAATGTACCAATAAAATAAATTTGTAAAAAAGAATAGAAATAATATCAAGCCACAAGGTTGCAATTCTGATATGAAAGTTTCTCTTCTTTAAATTGAGGGAAAGTATTAATACTGGATTCCTGAAACAAACTTTAAGAAAGTTTAAAAATGGATAAAATTTGACATCCAGGAAAATATGGTAGCATATATTTCTAGGTTACTAAACTTGCCTGTCTAACTGCATTCTATACTTTACGGTATACTCTAGGGTTTTCTTCCCCCTGGTTGAAGCAGGTGGTGGGAGAAGTGGACTGTTGCGTACACTCCATCCAGCCCTGGAAGTCAACATTGTGTTTGTGTTTCTGATTCTCTTTCTGTCTTACTCTTCCATTCTTTGCAATCCACAGTACCTAAATTTTTGTTTTGTCATCTCCCTTCTCCATATGTCAACTTGGTAAATAGTTACATGTGTCATTTTTTAAAAAATCTTGTTCTTTCTTCCATGTGTTTGAGACACTTGCCTTAAGACAAATAAAAGACAAAGCTGAAAATGGTGCCTGCAGAAAGTCCTGGCTTGCACACATGTATTGTTTCCACAGAGCAGTTTCCTGGTCCCTGCTTTAATGTTTATTTTTAGCTGGCTCTAATAAAACACGAGCCAGTTTGAATTCATTTTTCCAGTTTGCAGAAAGCACTGGATTGACAGGCATCAACTGAGCTAAAAATAAAGGACAGAATAGAATAAAATTTTAGAGCAGGAGTGGACATGAGCATCATCTATTTCAAGCCTTTCTTCTTTTAGACAAAGGTATAGGGCTTGAAAGAGGCTGAGCACCTCACCTAAGATCATACTGCTAGTGCCCAGTAGAGCAAGGTCATGGGTATCTATTACTTCAATTATTGACCAGTGTTTCTTCACAATATGAGAATTATAATGCAGGAAGCTAGTATATTGATAGGCTGAAACTTCCACTCCAGAGCAACACTTTCCTCACTTGAAACCTACTTAGCCATTCTAGTTGTCTTCTGCTTTCTCTCCCTCCTTCATTATTATCATTAATTAGTATTTATCGATTCCTCTCTGTTTGGTAACCTACTTCACTACACAAATTGGTATTATAAGCCCTCTTGGAGATTGCAGACTAGAGGAGACAGAATTAAAAAATGTAGCTATAATTTAGAACCTTGTTTTCCAGGACTTTGCCAACATTTGTCTTCTTAAAACAGATCCTTCGTTATGGTTGTCATCTCAGCACCAGGGACAAGATCTTTGGAAGGATGAGAAGCTGGTTTCCTTTCATTTCCCTGTTTGTTTTTTGTTACTGTCCTTCTTTCTTTCACACTTGGATTCTTTTCTTCTTTTGAAAGATAAATTCAGTTATTTATGATTCATTCAACTAATGCATGGTAGTTGCCTACAGTGTGTGTATTAGGAAGCAGAAAAACAGACTATAAAGTATCTTTCAAAGCTTTCCACCTAGTGTAGGGAAGGAGAGACGTGTGGTAGCAGAGCACATAGGACCTAGTGCCGGTAGTTTGCAGCCTCTGTCACAGCATGTCATAAGTAGAAAACAGTGTTCTATGCCACATTACAGGACAATGGTGGTGGTTTGAGACCCTGTATGAAGGCATTCATGGGTAGAGGGAACGAGTGGTGTGTCTCAGCTTCCTCAGACACTCCACACAGACCCCTTGGCAGGGAGTTGATCAGCATCTAGCCCTGGCTCACCAGTAAGTACACTTTCCAATAGTCATGGGAGAGAAGATACTTTCCTAAAAATGGAAAAAACTAACAGTAGAAGTGGAGAAAATAAGGATTAGTATGAAAATTATTTAGGTCATATAATTAATCAAACAAGGTAAGTGATTGCTAGGTGGGGAAGAAGTTAAGGATGTCTTGCAACTGGGTAACTCCCTGAGTAACTGGGAGAATGACGGTACCATTTACTGAGAAAGTGAATATTGGTAAAGAAGGAGGAGGCTGAAGAAGTTCATAGGGAAGTGTATTGACTTCTCTCGTGGTATAGACTGTGGTTCCTGAAGTGGAGAGTCAACTGCTGAAGACTCATTGAGTTCTTAGGAGGTGATGGCATGGGAAAGTAAGGAATGCAAGAATTGGTCCAGCAACAGACAGACTTGAGATACAGTAGAAAATTATTTGTTGGCCAGTCTTAAATAGCAATCCTGGTGATTCTTCAGAGTATCAAAAATTTCTGGAAGAGAGCAAAGTTTTATATCCCCACCTTTGTCATGTATTTGCCGTGGGAAGTTGCTGGAAAAAAAACATAGCCTTGCACAGTGGGAGAGAGAAGTTTGCCATGAGGGCCCAGCTGCCAGCCACCAGCAACTGGTACTGCAAGCAGTGAAGGGCCAGTGAAATGGCCAGGCCACCCCTAAATGAGGAGTCTGGGAAAGCAGCAGAGAATTTTACATTAAGGCTGGCTGAAGAGGGAGGTTTGGCATTCATATCTGTGTCGATGATACTTCCAATAGTGGGATGATGATAAAAGGAAAAAGAAGGATTAGAACTTTGGTAGGGCCACAACCATTGGGTAAGTTAAGTAAAAGGAGGTTAAAAACAGAGAATCTAAGGAGGTTAGAAATTCAAAGCAGATGGTCAGAGAGGCCAAAGCACAAGAGCCTGCCAACAGAGTCCAGTGTGGAAGAGAGCTTGATTTAATAACCAAGAGATTATTTGTAATTTTAGGGAGAGTGTGTTCTGGGGAACTCTGATGAAGAGGCAAATTTTACTGGTTTAGAAGAAGCCTTTGAATATTTTAGTAGCTTCACACTAGGAAGAAGCATTAACTCAGGTAGAAACAGCGCTTCTGAGAGCACTGTAACAAACATGGGGTCTGGCAACAGATGGAGTTTGATTTGAGCTCTCCCTCACCACAGCACTGGAAACTCACAGCCCTAAAAAATACCCATACTTATAAAAACACTTTCTGAAGAGTTTCAGAAAATACTTACTGTGTTAGTTAGCTTTCTGCTGTGGCAAATTAACTGCCACAGATTAAAAGAGGGAGATTCTGTTTGGCTTCATAGTGTCAGAGGTTTCTGTCCACAGTCATGTTGCTCTGATGTTTCTGAGCCTGCAGTCAGGCAGGACATCACAGCCAGGAGGATGTGGGTGGGGGCCTAAAGCTCTGCAGTTCCTCTCAGCGACCAAAGAAAGAGCGATAAGAAGGGCCAAGGACAAAATGTACTGCTCAAGGGCATGCCTGCAGTGACCCATTTATCCCATTTACACCTGCTTCCTAAACTTGACCCCACCTTCCAATAATGGTAGCAGCCATGAATCCATCAGCATAGTAACTCTTTTATGAACTCATAGTCCTCATGTGTGTGTGTGTATATATGTATATGTATGTATGTATGTATGTATATATATATATATATTTTTTTTTTTCCCTCATATTCTGAACTTTGCAGAAGCCTCACCTCTGAACTCTTCTGGGTTGGGACCCAGGCCTTCAACACATGAACTTCGGGGAAACTTTAAGATGCAAACTGTAACACCTACTAAAGTGTTAGGCTGAAAGAGGTGATAATAATGCCATTGGCAGTTGTTTCTTAGTCTTCTTTCAGCTAAAACAGTTGAGCTCACTTTCATCAGCAGACTTTTAAGACCAAACTCTGTGGAAGGTCTAGAGTCATAGGCAGTGAACTTGTACCTGAGGCTCAGGGCTGGGTTCCATCCTCAATATATTCAGGACATTCGAGGAAGAATGATTTCTGTAACAGTTTTGCTCCTCAAAGTTATCCTTCCCAGCTTTTGAAAACAGTAGCTGTGAGAGTTTGGAACGTGGTCCATCTTTCTGACCCTAAATTCCGTCTTTAAAATGTTGTTTGATAATGTCCAGCACTTTTTGGTACTCTGATGCTTGGGGTTTGCAAGGTGTGGTCTTTGATGTGACCAAGAAGAAAGCATTGGCTCACACTAGATGAGACTTAGATAGAAGGTAAGTGACTCACCAACATGGTTCCCCACGTAGACAGCAAGCAGCATCCCCAAACATAGCCCTTCCTCACCCTGTATTCTTGAGTTGTTTTAAGTGGGTTAACAAAATCCTGGGAATATTCAGGATATTCAGGGCAAAGATAAACATAGACTTTTCTCCCTACAGACATTCATAAATTTGGCGTCTATGTTTTCAAAACATTATGCTTGTATTAAAATTTAAAATGGCTTAAGAAAGAACAGAATAAAAAATTCAAGGAAAATTAAGTTTTACAGGAATTTTATAGTTTATGAAACTATAGCCAGTACATACAAATGGCTTCAAAGAGGGTAGGTGTTTCTCATCATTACCTCTGTTATACCCCAAGGCTCCAGGGATACTCTTCTTTCTGTCTCTTGCTAGTACAAATATCTTGGTATAAAAGCTTAGAAGCACTTTATACCAAACTGCAGTATTTTCTGTTCCCTGAAAAAGTAAGGTGTATAGAAGCAGGGCATGTGAGGTTAACTCTTTCACCTGAAAGGACCAATTAATCCCTAGATGCTGCAGCCCAATCACTGCCCGCTGCATAGCTGGGACATAGACCATGCCTCATTGCTCTGCTGGGTAATGAACAAATATGTACAACGGTGAAGACATTGATTTCTTAATAAATTCTATTAGCACAGCTATGCTGCATGCTGCACAGTTCCTGTGTGAGCAAGGACAGGGCACATGGATGATACTTCTAATTCTTAACAGTGTTTATCTTTGACCCAGTCAGACTTTGGAGTCAGAAGTAGAATTTTCCCTTCAATGAGCTGAGCAACAGCAGCGTCCAGGCTCTCACATAAAATGGTAATTGCCTTATATCTTTTCATTTCACCCATTATATGTTTTAAATTATGTTTTATAGAAATAAAATGGTACATTCATAGTTTACCATCTAATACCTATATTACGATATATGCTCAAATTTACTTTATTGAATGGGTGCATTATAAAGCTCTAGAGAAAGAGCTCTGGAATATTATTCTGTGCTGTGACATTACATTAGCGAGGCACCAATCTTTTGTCCAAAGACCAATTTCTTCCTTTGGCAAAGGGAGCTGAAAAATGGCAAACCTAGATATTTGCAATTATTTATTGCATGCTCTTTACAGAATAGGTTCTTGGGAAAGGACAGTTCCACACAAGAGCTCTAAAAAAACTGTTCCTTGATCGATATGTTAATGTGACAGCCACTGCAAACTAGGGAATGTCATTACATTTTCAATTAGAGTAGTGTGGGAGTAGGAAAAGAAATCAAGGGAATTGGACAAGCAGATATGGTGAATGCAAGCGATATTTCTTTAACCAGGAGTACGCAGTATTTTTTCTGTTCTTTTTGTTTGAACATTTTGTGTTTTTCCTTCCTGAATAGGGAATTATCTACCTGTTTTAAAGCAGGCTAACAACAGTTTCTACACAGCACTTTCTATTTGTGACTTTTGATGTTCATTAGCATCCCATGAGGTGGAGAGAGTCGGTTTAGATTCTTCACCCTAA